>VZRQ01008168.1:69917-363495 GCA_013397975.1 Machaerirhynchus nigripectus
AGCGCCCGTCCGCCCCGCCCCGGCCCGGGCCGCGCCGCTGAGCACCCCGAGAGCGGCGTGGGGTGTGTGACCCAGGCGGCTTAGCCTTGCCCCGGCCCCTCCTGGGGTGAAGCGAGGTGCGCTCCGGCGCTGCGCAGCCAGGTCTTGCTTCGAGCTCCCAGTGGGAGCTGCCTCTGCCGTGACGGCCGGCAGTCCAGCGGGGAGGCAGCGAGGATGGTTGGGGGATTGGAGCATTGCTCTTACGAGGAAAGGCTGAGGGAGTTGGACTTGTTTAGCCTCAAGAAGAGACGACTGAGAGGGTGTGTATAAATATCTAGGGAGGGGGTGCCAAGAAGATCAGGCTCTTCTCCGTGGTGCCGAGAAATAGGACAAGAGGCAACGGGGGAAGCTGATCCACAGAAAGTTGCACCTGAACATGACGAAGAACTTTTTCGCTGTGCCGTGACCGTGCACTGGAACAGGTTGCCCAGGGACATGTCGAGTCTCCCTCACGGGAGTCATTCAGGAGCCTTCTGGACACAATCCTGTGCAATGTGCTCTGGGATGACCCTGCTTGAGCAGGGAGGTTGGACCAGATGACTCACTGTGGTCCCTCCTTACATGACCTGTTCTGCAATTCTTGATTTTGTGATTGTCTAATTTTATCCTGACTAAATTTATCTTCAGGTAGTCAGGCAGACCCCAGCCCTGGTAGCACACATGCGTTTGGGGTTGTCCACGGATGGATTTCACTGTCAAATCTGTGAACCTGGTACCTGCTCACTCCTGGGCACTGACCTTTTTATAACAATCTTCTGTGCCAGCTCAGCTGTTCAAATTCCAAGCAAAGAAAAATATGGCTTGTAGAGGAAGTAGTGTAATAAATCATGTGAGGGAAAAGTGATTGGGATGAGTGTTGCTCATTTGTAGTTTTTAAGGAAGTTTCTATCTCTCCAAGCTCTAAGGACCTAGAGTTCAGCGAATACAGATTTTTCAGATGCAGCTGGTGGCAAAGGGCACAGTCTTAGAATGGCCTTGGTTAGAAGGGACCTTTAAGATCATCTAATTCCAACCACACTGCTATGGGCAGGAACAACTTTCACTAGACCAGGTTGCTCAGAGCTCCATCTGACGTGGCCTTGAGCACTTGCAAGGATGAGGCATCCACAGCCTCTCTTCCAGAGGTAGGAGTGATTCATGGTTTTAAGAGAATCTAAAATCTACATGTAGGATAAAGTATTTTGAATGTGAGAGGCACAGACAGCCAAAGCTGGTGGAGATATGAGAACATTTGGTCCCATTTTCTATATTCTCACTACCATTTGTAAGCTAAGTAAATTTGTCAAGGGAATGTGAAATTGGGGGTTACATTTAGGAAACCATTGCCATACAGGAATGACTTTCTCAACATCTAATTTTCTTGAGCGATTGAGACTATTTGACAGTGAGGCTAAGTTTCCAAGAACAACAAACAAACAAAAAAAAAATTGGAAAAGACCCCAACCAGAAAGCCCCAAACAAGCAAATAAAAAGCCCCCCACAAATAAAATGAGAACTAGAACCAATTTTTCCTAATTGCCAGTAATTTTCATCACAGGAAAAAGTGGCAGTTCTTCAAACAGGTAGAATGGTCTAAACCTTAAAACAATTAAACAAAAAACTTAACAAACACTTCTTGTGCATTACACTCACTCCACCCTCTCCTTACTGATTATATGTAATGTTATAATTAGGTATTTGAAGGGGCAGTTCATCACTGAGAGTGAAATAATCTAGCAAGTACAGCATCATAACAAGATAATCCTTTTGGTTTGAGTTGATTTTTTTTATCCCTTAGGTCCATCCTCTAGAACTATAATGTTCTCCCAAACCTGTAACTCTGACAGATCCTCCAGACTGCTCTGCTCTTCCTAAAGGGTGCAGGCCACTAGGTGTGTTGTAGACTGTTCCTGCCCATTCATTACTGGTCACAAGAGCAGCCTCAGTTCCTCATGTTATTTTGTGTTCTACCAACTCACTTTCAAACAAGGTAATTCAAGCAAATCTATGCTTACCACTCTATTCCTGTACCTGCACACAGATACTCAGCAACATCAATATTTTCAGTCCTTCATTAAATGAACTGAACTGTGAATACCAGGCTTCAATTGCATAGCCTCGAGTGGTTTGTATCATTTGTTCAGCAGAAGAGCTTTTTCCTGATTAGTCCACAGCTGCAGAGAGCCTGCAAACATGAAGTGAATTAGTGCCTCCAGTCTGTTGCCAGCCATTGCCGCTCTTCCTTTATATCTCTTTGGCTGTTTGGTGTAGTCATCTCACTAAGAGTGCATGGATTTTTCATGTTAGCTAGTTCCTGGCATCCAGACCTTTCCTCCAGCATCTGTTTTCAGCTCTTCTACACTGACATGCACAGTCAACTACTGAGTGTCATAGAATCACAGAATTATTGAACCACGGAATGTCTCAAGTTGGAAGGCACCAATAAGGATCATGAAGTTCAACTCCCAGCTCCTCATAGGACTAAACCATGTGACTAAAAATGTCATCAAGATGCTTCTTGAACTCTTGACAGGCTTGGTGCTCTGACCACTGCCCTGGAGAGCCTGCCCAGGGAGTGACCACAATCTCAGTGAAGAACATTATTGGAATGTCCAATCTGAACTTCCCCTAATGAAGTTTCAGTCTATTTCCCTCGTGTCTTGCTGGGTGCCACAGAGAGAAGATCGGCATCTCCCCCTCTCCTGCTCACCTCAAGGAAGCTGTAGACTGCCGTGGAGTGCTCCCTCAGCCTTGTCTTCTACAAGCTGAACAAACCAAGTGACCTCAGCTGCTCCTTGTAAATCTTGCCCTTGAGGCCTTTCACTGTTTGGTCTTTCTCCTCAGGACACACTTCATAGTTTCATGTCCTTCTTATATAGTATCTCCCCAAACTGCACACAGGACTTGAGGTGAGGCCGCCCCAGAGCAGAGCAAAATGGGACAATTCCCTCCCTTGCCCGGCTGGCAATGCTGTGCCTGATGAACCCCAGGACACAGTTGGCCTTCCTGGCTGCCAGGGCACTGCTGACTCATGTTCAACTTGCCATTAACCCATCCAATAGACCCAAAGCCTTGCTATTAACCCAAAGCGACCAGCAGAGCAATAGGTTCTTGTTTGTCGAGATCAAACTGCAAATTTCAGGAAAAACCAAAGCATTTGGGCAACCTGCAGTACTGCAGAAATGAGTTTGTCATACCCTCAGCTACTAAACTCCAAACAGGACAAGGTTTTTCCTTTTCCCAATAGCTGGGCTTGGATTTTCTTTAGAAAACAGACAATACCATCAATAGCTGCCCATGTAAAGTTTTTCAAAATGGTCTTCTGAATTTCGCTGCTTTAAATCAGACAACATGATCTGTTGCTTGGAAGGAAATTTAAAGAGACTGATGCTTGCATCTAGATTTCTTATTCTAAATTAAGATTGAATGCACTTTTAATTACTTGCATTCATTTCAGGTGAGTTTAACTCTTTTTTAAAGTTTAAAAAATGTATTTGATTTCAGGGATAGAAGGTGTTGGGATCTGAGCTGCATGGCTATAACATGGATCAATTTGACCGAGGGTGCAATTTTTTAAAACCAAAATACTCTTACCATTCACTGTGTAAATACTCTTAGTTTTATAAAGAGACTTATGTTAGTATGGTTCATACACTTTCCCTAAATGGGAGCCTGTATATATTATGTATTAAGTGTATGTGCATCTATAGAATCTTAACAACATACATACACACATAAGAATATACTGATATTACTATATAAAAAGTTCTGGTGAAGCTGTATAACTTTTATGGATATCCTGTCCTGCACTTCAACTCATTTATAGACTCAAATAAAAGATGAACATGGGGGGAAAAAACCAATCAAAAACTAGCTCAAAAAGCAGAGAAAGAGATGAGATTTTGATTTCCTTGTAATTGTTTGGTGAAAAATAATCGATGTGCTAGTAGGTAGTGTAGTCTGAGTTGCAATGTTTTCATTACAAATTAAATTGGTATTGGCCAGCAGAAAAATGGTTGGAGCAGGACTCAGAGGGTTGCTACAGCAGCAGGGATGAAATAGAAAAGCAGCTTCTATCCTCTTGAAAAGCAAAGAAACAAAAGGGACAGAAAGTCCCCAAACCTCTCATTTTATTATTAAGCATATGTATGAAAAAAGGGGCTATTTTAATACAAGATTCAGCTGTATTCTTAGGGCAACCTGTTGCTAAAATTTACATCACTCCTCTACATCCCAGACACTCTTAGGGCAGCCAACACCTGTTTATGTTTAGAAATGTGAAGGGAGGCTTGCTTCAACGTGGGGAGCTGTTTGGAGATGTCACTTTGTGTCTGTACATTTAATTTCTGCTGTACAGCCTTTAGGATATGTCCCCTGTATATCATCTGTCATGCCCCAGGCCTAAACTCTTCCTTTTCATCCAGATTTTTTTGCCCTTTGCTACGTCTTGTGCTCTTCTAGGTTTGATCCAGGTGGAATTTATTTAAAGAGAATTATTTAAAAGAAAATACATGAAGTATTCCTTTGGAGAGGTGGGGGGCAGAGCAGGGCTGGTTGGAGAGATCAGCTTCCCTGGCTGTCAAACCCAGTCTCTCTAAACTTAAAGGGTATTGATGGAATATTGACCAGCTGGTCACTGTTCCAGTGGAAGGAACTCTTGCTACTCAATTGACTACAGCAGTATAATTAATTGGAATATCTCTTTAATCAATCCTTCTCACAGGCTGTTCTGTGATACTTATGCCATCACATCTGAACTAGGTTACTATTATCATTCATTTATCTTTTCAGTACACATCTAAATGGATACAGTTATGCCCACATTACGGGTGGGAACCTGAGGCCTTGGTATTTTTGGCTGTGTACTCTTTGAGACTGATTGGAAAAATTTTAGATGGTTATCTTATGTGTTAAGTCTTGAGGATTTCCTTTATAAACTGCTTGAAATACACTGTTTTGGAAAGGGTTGCAAGAAGATTTTTAACACAATGGCAGTCAAAATGAACACAAGACTGGGAAGCTTACGATGCCGGAGTGGTCTAAAAGTGGGATTTCAAGGCTTCTGCTCTAGTACATTGGAAAATTTATAGCACTTTGGAAGAGTGGTCCAAGAAATAGTAGTCTTGACCTATCCTGGAAGAAATGCTAAGCACAGGGGTATAGCTAATGTCTTTCTTCCTCAGAGAGCTCAAAGTTTTATAGAGCTTCTTCAAGGTGCATAGCAGAATGCCGATTCTCACTCCCAGATTATTATCCTAAAACAATCTCTTATCAAATACAAATTAACTCAGTGGCTTCTGTTAGCTTCATCGCTCCTCTTTCTACCATATGAGCTTTTGAAGAGATACCTATCTGCAACTTCTTTTTTTCTCTTCTGTATTTTTTTTTCAAAAAGAAACCATTACCTTTTCTCCCCCATTTTCAGAAACTTCGTCAACTCTGAATATTTTTCCCTTGCAGTTCAGTGGTCAACTGTGATTCCCATGTGAGTTTTAGATGTACTTTCTGAACAGCTTTTAATTTGAGCAATAAACCTCCTTTTTAATGTGTTTGTTCCTTTCTAGACTTAAATATTTTATTTACTGTGTGAGTGAACTGAAAGTAACTTTTTCCTAGGTGAAGAAACAATTCTGAGACTTGAAAAATAGCAATTTTGAGTGATATCACACCCTGGTTTAATTCCTTAGTATATTTTATTTCACAGACAAATGTTCATTGACATCTATGGAATCAAACTCATGCATACTTTTTATTTTGTGGTTGAAGTTTCCAATAAAGTTCTGAAGTACACTAAAAAATGTACAGAACAGTTTTCCTGATGCAAGCATATCTACCTCAGTCCCGTTCCTAGCAATGCTTCAAGTAAAATATATTTGCTATTGAAACAAGGAACTCGGTATAGTGCAAAAAATAAATCCTGAAGATAAATGGACCTACAAATAAATTCTTAGATTAAAATTAAAGCTAATGATCCAATAGTCTCTGACAATTGTAATATGATAAAATGTGAAACAAACCTTCAAAGTATGCAATCTTATGGAGCTCAGGTTGTTATAATAAGCTTGACTGACCAGGTTTTCTCCTTACTTTTAATTCTGTGCTTTTCTTAGCAATTTCAGAGAGCTATTGTTAGATAGTTTTCAAACTTTTGATTCATCTAAAGATAAATAAACTCTGAGGTCAGAGTGATATATCAATATTGATAATTATTGTGATTAACTTGATTTAAATATGGAAGGATTACAGTTAGATGAAGACATTAAAATACTTTGCTCACTATAAGGAGTAGCAGATTTTTAAATAAAATGTGCAGTCTTTATATGAGTTGGCTTTATTGTAAGCAATGACTTTTAAAAACTCAAGAGTTTTTTCTTTCTGATATTTGTCTGTGAAATACTAAAGGATAAATTCACTCTAGATAAAGATCTAGACCCCAGAGAAAGTCAGAAATTACTGTTAAGAAAGTGAACTGTTTATGCATTTCAAGACCACTAGGTGCTGCCTATTCACTGCAGCAAATGTTACAGTCTCTTTTATAGTGAGTTAGAGGAATTATGTGATTTATTCATAGTATCAAGCAGAATTTGCTTCGCACTGTAATCCAAATAACTGAGAATAAAGCTAAAAATATGGTAGAAATGTTAAATTGTGTCATTAGGAGAAGCATTTCCTTGGCCACTTAGTTTTGAGCCCTCAATTACTGACACGGTAAATAAAAGGTATCAAGAAAATCCTGCAAAAAGCCTTCCCAGTGTTTTAAGAAAGGAGAACACAAAAAGGCCTCTCGTATCCTAGTCTGACTGGCATAGGAGGGATTTTACTGTCAGGCAATTACTGAAAATTGAAAAATGTAATTAAGGTTCACTTAAAAGTTTATAATCTCACTTTAGCTCCGATGCTCATTATCATCTTAAATGTGACAACTATTGTTTTATAAACAACGTGGGAAGAGCTAGGTTCTTACAGTTAACACTCAATCCTTCCTAATATATTTCATTACCTGCTAATTCTGTACATGTAACTGCAGATTAAGGACAGACAGGAACAGAACAATAAAGATTTTCTCCATGGTTATAATAGAAAAAAATATTGCAAATCTCTAGCTTTAAACAAGCCTGTTCAGGATGGTTGTAAATAATGCTTAAGAATGAAATGCCAACAGCAGTCACAAACCCATGTGAGTCACCTATCCACAGACAAATAGAAGCTCATGGCTGCATCAAATTTCATGGAAACAGTTGTAGTTTTGCTGTGCTTGACAAACCTGTGCTTCTGTGTTCTCCAAGATGGACTGCTGTATGAAGTTTAATGCTAATCGTATGAAGTTAAACAAGGACAAATGCTGGATTCTGCACCTGGAGCAGGGCAACCCTGGATGAATGTACAGCCTGGGGAATGAGGGGCTGAAGACCAGTGCAGTGGAGAGGAACTTCGAATGGTCTTTGGCAAGTTGAACATGAGTGAGCAGTGCCCTGGCAGCCAGGAGGGCCAACCCTGTCCTGGGGCACATCAGGCAGAGCATCCCCAGCCAGGTAAGGGAGGGGATTGTCCTGTTCTGCTCTGCACTGGGGCAGCCTCACCTCGAGTGCTGGGGGCAGTTTTGCAGCCACAATATATGAAAGACATTGAGCTCTTAGAGAGCATCCAGAGGAGGGCCGCCTGGGTGGTGGAAGGGCCTTGAGGGGAAGCCGTGTGAGGAGCGGTTGAGGTCACTTGGTCTGTTCAGCCTGGAGAAGAGAGAGGGGAGACTTCATTGTAGTTACAACTTCCTTGTGAGAGGAAGAGGAGGGGCAGGCACTGATTTCTTCTCTGTGGTGACAGTGCCAGGATCTGAGGGAATGGCCTGAAATTGTGTCAGGGGAGGTTTAGGTTGCATATCAGGAAAAAGTTCTTCACTGAGAGGAAGGCTGGGCACTGGAACAGGCTCCTCAGGGAAGTGGTCACAGCACCAAGCCTGACAGAGTTCAAGAAGCATTTGGACAGTGCTCTTGGGCACATGGTGGCACTCTTGGGATATCTTGTGCAGGGCCAGGAGCTGGACTTCGATGATCCCTATGGGCCACTTCCAACTCAGGACATTCAGTGATTCTATGACTTGTTTGGAAATAAATATGGGACAAGAAATAGAACTAAAAGGCATTGATAGTTTGTCTATATTAACATATTAGGATAAATGAAACATTGAAAAAAAATATGCAGTATGAAGAAAGCAGGGTTATTGCTCTTATGTGTGTTTGATACCACTCTTCTCTTTTCTAATAAAGAAGAGATGAAATTTCATTTTTCCTTTGACTCGAATAGACCATTTTTTTCAGTAGAAAGAATATTAAAGATGTGAAACTAATGTTGAAAGCAGAACTGAGCATTATCAAAGGTTTTGGAAAGATTTAGATAAAAATTTGCAAGAGTACAATTTTCTCTTCATGTCAGTGAAATGACTAAGAATTAAGCTGTACCCACATTATTTTCAAGGTCTGAAAAAATTGTAATGCTTGAGTAAACAGTGCAATATGGAAAATTAGTCATCTAGGTGAACAGATTAATCACTTCTGTAAAATATCTCTCCATTAATAACTCATAAGATTGCCAGAGGAGAACATATATTTAGGTGACAGCCCAAGGGAGCAATGTCATGGTAAGAGCATGGGTAAGACTCTGAAGCAAAGTTTAGAAACCATAAACCCCTGTGTGTTCAGCTTTTGCTTTCCCCTCTCTTTATTTGCAAGGTTCAAGTTATGTATCCCAGAATGATGTTATGACCCATAAAATTTAATATGAATCAAAACACTCTCAATTTTCTATTTTTCAGTGGTATATCCCAAATTTATTTAGGCTAATGGAAGGTTCATTTTTTCCACCTGTAATTTCAGTATAGTGATAGTCCATCACTGTTTCATTTTAACCACTGGCTAGGAAGTGCAGGTTGCTACCAGTTGTGTGGAACAGGCACAATATTCCCATCCATGTTTCTGAAACCCTTGTTTTTCACAGCCACTGCCAGGTTTGGGGCCATCCAGTCAGTCTTCTCTGATGCAGATTTCCTCTCATTTTTCAGAGCAAGGGACTTGGCATCAACTCTTCATACTGGCAGCACTGTGTGATATCCATTAAATACAGTCAAAACAAAAATGTTACCTACTGGAGGTGGGAAGTGTTGAGTTCATCTGGTCCATGTCACTATTTTGTAGTGCACGTTTTGTTTCCCAGCAGTAAAAATTAGAATGATTTGGGGAACACTCTAATGGCTTGCATCATTCCATTCTCTAGAGGTCTGCCAGAAAAGCTTTCAGTCATGTCTGGGGTATGGAAGAGGCACTGTGGCAGAGCCTGCTCCAGTGAACAGTGACCAGCTGTGTGGGGTCAAAACTTTAAATTCTAAATTCCTAAAAACTGCCGGTTATTTAATGGTGTTATTTTCAGCTATGCGTGGCAAGCTTGACCAAAGGACCTGCTTAGTGAATGTCACTGTTCAGAAATTAGTGTGTAAATGGCAGATTTACGTCTGATCACACAGAGTTGCCCAAGTTACAAGGTGGGGACCTTTGTTTGTAGGAAAGGTGTCTTCTTTATGACAATAATGACAAGATCACCACAAGGAACATCTCATTTTCTGGATGGGACAGAACATTTACTCTGCCTAAGGAAGGTAGAAAGGAGAGTATCTGGTAGCATATTTTAAAATTAAATGTATTTATATCAATAATTCATGTGCCATTAAAGTTACTTTTGAAATGATATTAAAAAACACTAATTTTCAAATTAACTTGGAAATGTGAGGACATGCCAGTGAGGATTTCCAGCATTATTTTATGGGGATCTACTTATTTGCTTAAACCCCATACAAAGTAAAAAAAGTTAATTTTGTTACCAATAACATAATAAACTTAAACTGTCAATAAGCATAATTTCATGGAAGGTAGATCTTTCCAAACAAACTGTCGTGTTTATTTCATAGTGAACCATGGATCTGATGGAACAAGACAGTTGTGTTGATATGGTAGTGCTGGATTTCTCCAGTGGGTTTGATATAATAAAGCACATTCTGAAAAGAAAGATATGATTCTCATGAGACAACCATTGTGCACAGCATATAGAATTAAAGTTGGATTAAAGAGGTCTTGAAATGCAGCTGATACCAGGCTGTCAGAGCTGGATACCTTGAGCAGTTTCCAAAGGGGTCATTAAAACACTTCAATGCTCTTTTTAAAATCAATTGTGTAGATGATGATACAGAATCTTTGCCTGGGTGGTTTAAAGATGACATAAAGATCGACCAGGGAGTGTAATGAATACAAGTTGCTTTACAGAGAGGACCTCATTACCTAATTAAATGCAATTATAGAGTCCAAAGAACTGTGATTCAGAAGAGACACATCTATAACTAGGAGTCATTACAGTTCACAGCAAAGTCTTTGCCAGCACTGAGTATTCTTCAGCAGGGCTACATGGTCTTGGCATGTGGTTTTGGCTATGCTGTCCACTGTATTCTAATTAACTCTTCAGGGGCCATCTCAGGCATGTCTGAATTGGATTGGATCCAACAGGTTCCAGTTGGATTGGATCTTGCTTACTCTCTGTCTTGGTAGATGAGTGAAACAGAGAATAGCTCAAAGTTCAGTGTAGGTGAAATGGAATTTTCATCTGGAAATCAAACATTAAGGCTATGTTTTAGGAGAGAGGAGCAAAGGGAAACAGGGAAGTGACTTTGCCAGTACACACATCAATAGGAACAGCATTGCTAGAATACTGTCTTAATTTTTCATAGCTATGCTATGAAAAGCATGTGGAGATATGATTGAAAGATGCAGAAATGTACAGGGCAATGTCAGCATGAGGTCTGTAGGTATCCCTGCTCAGTTTATTGACTCCTAACTCTTAGGGAATTTGAAAGAAAACAGAATACCTTTCAAGCAGTGGCCTGTGTTCATAGCTTTGCTTCCATGGACTGTTCATTACTTGCTTAGAGAAAGTCTGAGCTGAAAGCACTCAGCATTGTTCTGAGATGCACACCTGCCCGCTCTCCAGTCTGCTCACTGAGGCAGTTTCTCTCTTTAGGCAGATGGACTTGGTGATCATTGTAGGTCCCTTCTGAAGGAAATATTCTAATCTAATACAGACTATTCTGTTCTTCAGGGTTAACCCTATCATTGGTCCTTTTTTCTTGGGCTTTTGCTCCCCCAGTTGATTTTTAAGTGGTCCATACCCTGTGACTTTTTAAATTAAGCCTATTAACTGCCTGGAACAAATATCAGACAAGATTAACTAAATATGTTCTGCAGAAGCAATTGCATAATACTGTGGGGGTTTTTTAAAAGTTAAACCTGAATTATTTTAGAAAATATGTTAATCATTATATACTACTCTAAAGACCCTCTATAATTACCTTTTCATTTTCACTGACTTCACTGATAGCAGAGGGTGGACCACTAATGATCTTTGGTGCTTTTTTCCTTTCAATGAAAGGACAATAGATAATTACAGCTTATTAATGGACAAGAGAACAGTTATATATATACAGCAGAAAAATGTTAGGGTCTCATTCAAAGCTGCAGGGGGGGATTTTCAATGCATAGAGGCATTCTGTTTTATCAGAGGATTTTTTTTTTGTCTTTCCTCTAAACACTGATTCTTTGGAAGCTCAGTGATACTTTGCACGCTGCATTATTTTGTTATGTAGCAGTGTGCAAGGGTTTGCATCTTATGGAAGGAGGAATCTGCCAAAATTCAACGATGTTTCTGATTTCTAGTTCAATTGTGTTGATCTTTTACTGTTAGCTGCAGATTTGAAAACAGGAATTGAAGTGTGATGTCAAATGTCCCTGCCACTTGAAAACTCTTGTAATCTGTCAGGATCCTGGATGACATTTCAACGTGTACTTTTGCTACTTTTAAAGATCAATTTTTTATATAACTTCAGTAACAACAAATGTTATTTGAATTTAAATACTTTCCAGAATATTCTATAAGTCTTGTGGCTGCAAAAAAATCAAGTATCTCATTAACAGAGCTAGACCACCTGCCTCCTGCTTTGATCAGTACATTGGGTGTTCGGAAGGGATAAAACTGTGCTGTAAATTGTAGCTATTTTTTTGCACACCAAACCCTTTTTATTAAAAAAAGAAAAAAAAAAAAGTGAAGAGAAATATGTCCTTTTCCCCAGTCCCTAACAAATACTGCTATGACTCAGAAGTGCAGTTTGAGATTAGGTTATTTCCATTTCAAAAGGAGCTTTGAGAAGAGTGGGTACATGAAACATGCAAAACCACCAGTCTTTATAGATAACAATTTCTGAACTGTAATACACTGGGTTTTTAAAAATTTTATTACTCATTATTAATAAGATGCACCACAAGATGGCTCTCTAACAACAAAAATAGTCACAAAATCCAGAGCTCGTTCTAAAAATAGTTACCGAACTCTGAGGGGGAGCATATTCGCCAGCACAAACCTGTGTGTGGTGCTGTTGGAGCTAAGGAGAAACATTTTAAC
Source organism: Machaerirhynchus nigripectus (assembly GCA_013397975.1). Classification (NCBI taxonomy): domain Eukaryota; kingdom Metazoa; phylum Chordata; class Aves; order Passeriformes; family Dicruridae; genus Machaerirhynchus; species Machaerirhynchus nigripectus. The sequence goes on from VZRQ01008168.1 coordinate 82,425, forward strand.
CACACCGACAATGCCACATGGATCCCTGTTTTTTTTTTCTGCAGGTTGTTACTGGCTTACAGGAAGCAAGCAGAATATAATAGCACTCCTTAGAAGTTCGACAGCAAATAGCCATGGCTATCTGTGACAAGTCAACAGTGTATTTGTTACACAGATGCTGAGCGCAACAGCAGAAGAACTCAATGGCATTTTTAGCTAAAGAATAATTTCCAAGTAATTTATATCAAGTTTTGAGTGAAAAAAAGAAGCATTTGTTCTTAATTTGCAGAGTACTATTTTGAACTCTTCTATCCTATTGAAAGGAAGATAAACATGTTCCAAACTTCCATTTATTTAAAAAAAAAGGTGCGCACAGAGCTGCTATTCGACCGGCTTGCCTCCTGGTTAACAAAAATTTGTACATATGCAAAAGTGAGGGGAGAAAATATGCATGTGGAGAATGAATAGCAAACAAATGTATATCAGCAGCAACTTGTGTGCAGTAATAGAAGCAGGTACAGTCAGAAGCAACTACTGGGAAAGGCTGTCTCCCAGGAAGAATGCACTGACTTTTCTGAAAATGAAGCACCAAACTTTTGTATTCTGGTCCTTCGTCTCATAGTTTACCATCAAAAAGCTCAGTTTTCCTGCCTGTAGCAAAGGCTTAAACAAACTTCAGATTTTTTAAAGGCAGTGTCTGTTTTTGGAGAGCCATTGGGTAGGTGCAGACAGTCCAAGCACAGGACATTTTGTGCCCCAGGCAACTAAAAGACAAAGAGACTAGTCTAACCTGATTCGTTCAGTCCAGTCAAACTCTCCTTGGAGCTTAAGTGCAAATTTCACAACCCAGTAGATGAAACAGGGTCGGCATCTTGCTGAGCATATCAGAACACAAGGAACCAAGAGGAGAAAGTTGGAAGCTGTCCTTAGCTGGTCCTTGTCTGTTAGTCATGGCCGACAGCTGTGATTCAGTAATTGTCCACGTGAGCACTTGAGAATTGTGTTAGGACAAAAATCGTCTTGAATTCACCTGTTTGAATTTTCCCAGAGATGGAGCAGAAGAGCCCCTGTAGTCAGTTATCAGCTCTCAGCCAGGAGTTACACATTATCCAATTCATAGAAGGCAAAATAACAGATTAGTTTGAACTATCTTCAGTAACTTGTTAAGATAACATGTCCTGAAACGAAGTGCTCTCATAGTCAGGCACAGCAGAGATGTGATACTAGAATATCTTTTACCTTCCTTCTCAGCTGCTAGCTGCTGCCTCAGACCCATACCTGACTGTGGAAAGGCTTAGGGAGTACTAATAAATCAAAGGCATGCACAGATTTAATGTGTTAGTGGGTTTGCTGTGACTGAACTTGGGATAGAGAGCTTAGCCACAACCCAGTGTTATTATGGTTCTGATAGAGACCACTTCACAGAGGCTTGTGGTGCTAGTAATGAAATATAAGAGGATTACTGTTTTGGACAGAGATTTATATCTAGTCTTCCTAGCTCTAATAAGAAATGGTCCTAAGCCATATAAAATGGGATTTAAGACTTTCCTAAAGTTTAGTTGTGTTCTGAATGGGGACTTTGGTTCAGGGGAAGTATTTATAAACTTACGGATCCTGGAATGTCTACTGTCTGAGATTTCCTAGCCCTCTCTACAGCTCCCTGTGGAGCAGTCCAGGAAAATAACTGTGATGAAAGTTCTGCCTTGCAATTCCTCAGTCCTAACCCTGTCCATGTTTCTTATAAAGGGCTCTTTTTGCTGAGCTGGGCTCTTTGTTTACTGTCCTTTAGGTAACTTATCTTTCACAGGGGTGAACTAAGGTCACAGAGAATGCCAACAGAGTTCCCCTATTTGTTACGATGTGACCATTGTTTGATTACCCTTGTGAAATCATGGGATAGACTGTGTCTTTTGACTGACACCAGGTGAGATAATGTATTTGGTGTAGACACTAAAATGGCTGGATTAATCTGGAAATCATGGCTGATTCCTTCCCTTATATCATCCTGATCACTCTCTTCATTGGAAGCGTAATCTCCAGTTACAATCTGTTGAAAAATCTAATCTGATGAAAACAACCCATTGTAGGTGGTAATGAAACGAAAAAGGATCTCTACATCTGTGGAATGGACCAGCCAGATTACATCCATTGTTACAGAATGGCAGAATGGTTGAGGTTAGAGGGTACCATCCCTGGAAGTGTTCAAGGCCAGGCTGGATGGGGCCCTGAGAAATCTGATCTTGTGAGTGACATCCCTGCCCATGGTGGGGGGGGTTGGAGCTAGATGATACTTAAGGTCCCTGCAAACTCAAGCTACTCCATGATTCTATGACCTTCTGGTCACAACCCCACTGCTCATGCATGTTTAGTCAGAATTGCTTGAATTGCTCCACCTTGAATTGCTCCACAGATGGAGTATCCACAACCTTTCTGGTGTTTGGAAACCTTTACCGTAAAAAAGCGTTTTATCATGTTCAGATGGAATTTCATATGGTTTAATGCGTCCTTTGACTCTTCTCTAGTCACTGGGCACCACTAACAGGAACCAGGCCCTGTCTTTTTCGCTCCTTCCCATAAGATATTTATATAAATTGATAATTTACCCCTGAGACTTCTCCAGGCTGAGCAGTCCCATCTCTCTCAGGCTTTCCTCATGTGAGAGATGCCACCATCCCTTCATCATCTTAGTGGCCCATAGCTGGATGTGCTCCAGCAAGTCAAAATCTGTCTCTTGCTAGGGAGCCCAGAAGTGAACTCAGCACTGGTCTCACCGGTGCTGAATACACAGGAGGAATCACTTACCTGCTGGCAACACTCCTCCTAATGCAGCCAAGGACACTGTTGGCCTTTTTATTGCCACAGGGGTGCATTGCTGGCTCAGGGTCAGCTTGTTTTCCACCAGGTATCCAAGGTCTTCCTTGGCAAAGCTGCTTTCCAGCTTCTTGCCCCCAGTGTGTGCTGCTGCCTGGAATTATTCCTCTCTGTATGTGGGACTCTGTACTTTCCCTTGTTGAACTTCATGTGATTCCTCTCTGCCCTGTTTTCTGTCAAAGTCCCTCAGCAGTGGCACAACCCATCTGCTGTACCAACCACTCCTCTCTTTTATATCACCTGTGAACTTGCATTCTGCTTCACCACTGAGGTCATTAATGAAGGTGTTGAACAGTATTGGCCCCAGTATTGAGCCCCATGACTTATGCCACTAGGGATTTGCCTCCATTGGATTTAGGGCCACAGAGCATGAAGCTCTGGACCTGGTCATTCAGCTACCTTCTAATCCACATCACTGTCCATTTTTCTGACCTATATTTTGTCAGCTTGTCCATGATGATGTTACAGGATTTGATCTTGAAATGGTTATTTAGGGTAAACAGTGTCCACTGCTCTCCCCTTGTCCACTAAAGTAGTCATATCATGTAGAAGGCTATCAGGTGAGTCAAACACGTTCTTCCCTCTGTAAATCCTTGTTGACGACTCCTCATAACCTTCTTGTCCTTCATATATTTGGAAATGCTTTCCAGGAAGATTTTCTCCTACACCTTCATAGAGACTAAGATGAGACTGGCCTGTATTTTTCTGCATAGTTACTCTTGGCTTCTGGAAGATAGGAGTGATATTTTCTCTCTTTCGGTCTTCAGTAATCTCTCCCAGTTGCTATGACCGTCCAAAGACGATCAAGAATGTCCTTGCAATATTAGCCAGCTCCCTCATCATGAGCCTGTCAGGCCCCTGCAGTTATGTACTTCTACTTGATTCTAGTGCTCCCTAAACTGCTCCTCTTACACTAGGGTAAGTCTTCCTGGCCCCAGATCTTCCCTCTGGTCTTAAGTGCCTGGGATTCCTGAAGGATGGTTTTCCTTGTAGAGACTTAGGCAAGAAAGGCACTGAGTACCTCAGCCTCTCCATATCATATGTCACCAGTTCCCTTGATGTGTTCAGTAGTGGGGCCATGTTTTCCATGGCGTTTATGAACTTGTAGAACCCTTTCTGCTTGTCCCTCACATCCCTTGCCAGACTCAACTCCAAGTCAGCGTGCGTGTATATGTCAGACTCTATACTCCTCCTGGGATGTCTGCCTCTGCTTCCACCCTTCGTAGGCTTACCTGTCCTAGCCATGTACCTGCTGAAAATGCTTCAGCAGACATGGAGATGAGCAAAAAGATTCTCCATTCTCCACCAGCCCTTTTCAAGGCAGATTGTGCTGAGTTTGTCAGCTTCTCCTTTTGTTTGCACCTCTGGGCTTAGCAAGGCTTTCGCACCTAACTGATGTCAGCAGCTTCTGCCTCAGAGGGTGCAGCATCACTGGACTTTTTTGCCTTTCACTGTGTGTTTACAAGAACAGTGTTTTTTAATACATAAAGGATAAGGATAAAGAGCATAATAAATGTGTTACTTATGTAGTTTCATTTACTTCTGTTTAACAATTTGTTAGTGAAACTCAAAATGACGAAAGTGACTTGGCCAGTCAGAATATGCAATCCACTGTATTGCTCTTTGGCAAGTGATGTTTTGGGATGCACAGGACACATTATCATTGCAGTTAGTATGCCATGGAGTCAGCTGGGAAAATACTACACAGAAGAAATCTCTTGATCTTGTTCTAGGTTAAAATTCACAAATCTTTGCAGATTTAAATGAAGGAAAAATGCATTTTTAATTTTTTTTTTTTTTTTTGGATTAAACTATAGAACATTAATAATGAAAACAATACCAATGCTTTGGAAATGGATGTGTAGCAGTGTACTCGTGCATCCTCAATAGTTAGCAGTTTGAGTAAATTCAATACAAATGAAAATAAAACAAAATAAATTTAATCTGTGGTGTTCAAATGTTTCACCTCTCTCTTGTGAAATTTACATCCTGTGACTCAAGTAATAATACTTGAAAGACTTAAGTGATAAAACACAAAACAATGGCTCATACAGAACACAAAAATTGCATCAACATGCACTCAACAAGTAAAGTCATAATAGGGAACAACAGGAAGGAAAATTATAGATATGCTGTCGTTGCTTTCAGAGAGAATGTGGAGATGGGAAGGGAAGATACCTGTTTGCAAAAATACGTCATTAAAAAAAATCTATTGACTCAGTCAGCAGTGAATAACTTCTTGGTGAATTAAAGCATCCACCACCCTATTTTATCTTGTGAGGTCTGTATCATTAATCCATACATGCCCCCACTGCAATACTAGGTTATGTAGGTGCATGAATTTTATCAAAGTGTGCAATATTTTCTTAGATCTGGCAGTCTCTGAGATGTCACACCACTAATTGGCATTTGAAGAGGCAAAACTTTTTCCTCTCCATGTGGGGAGTTTATGTTCCTGGACAACTGACAGGACACCAGAGGCTAATTTTCTCATTATTAAAGCTGAGTGTGCCACCAGCACATGCCCAGTTTCAAAGATATAATTCAAAGCTCATGTTGATAAAGATGTTGGTCGAGAGATACACTGAATGGACAATTTAACTTCCAAGTGTTTGTGCAGCTGGACCTGCATCGGAATTGAGGGTGCCTGTATGTCCTTGCCGACATCAGAGTTGTTGAGTTCCGGTAAGAAAGTGAAACACTGAAGGTCAGGCTGCCAACCCACCGCTGAACCATCAAAGCACACGTTCCAAGAAGATGCAGATCAGCATCAAGCTGCCCCCGAGTGAGTAGCACTGGAGTGGGCAGTGCCTTTCTGGTTTTTCTCTTGCACTCATTCAGCTAGGAGAGATAAAGATTAGCCCTGCGGTTGTAGCACCAAAGCCTAAAGTTCATCTCCCAAGAAAGAACAAATGTTTTCCACTCTACACCATAAACACCTCATGGGTGAAAAGCTACCAGTGTAAGAGCTGAGGTTCAAAATCCCCAAGCTTTAGCTCGCTTGCCACACAATATTTTTTTGTGTTGAATACAGCTGTTTTCTTACTGGTAAATTTAAGGACAGGCATATGCAGTGTCTAAATGTCCTAAAGTAGTTCCTTGCACCTGGTACTGAGTATGGCAGGAAGAGCATCTTGCCTGGTTCTCTGTTGTTGTGCCAAGCTTTTCAGATGTCCTTTTAAAATCAGTGGTCTATCAAGATGTGTTCAGTACAATGAATGCATTTAGTTGTTTCCTAGGGAGGATGTAGCTATTAGTGCAGGCAGCAATAAATAGATTAAAAAATGATGAAAAATCTGTTCATCTAGCAATGGTATCTTTCAGGCCTGTATGCAACCTCATACACTCATAGCAGGTCTTCCAGGGTTAGTCCTCTGAGCTGGGTGCATGAACTCCTTCATACAGGTAAGTAACCTGCAGCAGAACTAGTCCCCTGGAGGGACTTGCTCCCATGTCTTAGTGTGGACAGGGCTCGGCAGATCTGTATTTGCATTGTGCAGTTGCAAATGCCAAGGTGAAAGGAACTGAAGTAGTTAAATTTTTGCATGAAGGAGATACCATAGCACAGTCATAGATATCTGTGCAATGGACCAAGGCAGTGTTTTCTACAAAATTCTGAAGTAAATTACAATAATAATACCTTATTTGCTTAATGTCAAGCTATCATCAATCCCATGAAAATTGTGAGCTTTGCAACAAAACACCATGTAATTGTCACTAAAATCTTAAGCCTCAGCAGTCTTGATTTTCAAAATACTAGTTCATCAATAAACAATTGTAAAGGCTCTAAGCTCCAAGAGGAATGCCGCAAAGAAGCTCTTTTCATCTGTGATGTCAATAAGCTGAGATGAGAAAAGAAACCAGATTCATCCAAGTGACAAGTGGAGATATATATTTTAACCATAATGAATAAATGACACCCTATTAATAATTTATCTCCTTTCAACTTTAACAAACAGTTCTAGTGATAACAACTAAATTTTTTTTGCATTAGAAAAGTAAACTGACACAAAGCTAACATAGTCAATTAGAGCCTAGTTCAATATTCATAAATGCTAGCTTAGTGTATGGAAACTGAGTTGGTAATTACAGCTAGAACTATTCATTGCCTTTTTTAAGAGTGGATATCTAGGAATGCCATTTAGTCATTACTCAGAATTACTTGCTATCTTTGATGAACTTAGTCTGTGCTTTCATCTGGTACCAGACTGCATGCTAATGCCAGTCAACAGTGTAAATATGCAAAGAAAAAATATTTGGGATGCGAATTTTAAATAAGCCTGGTGTCATTTTCATTCTGATCCCACTGAATCAGAAACTGCAGTGGCAGCACCCTCTTCAAAAATGCTACCACTGGGGCAAGAGGGGATATCATTGTGCTTAGAGAAATCCATCTCTATTCTTGTGACAAGAAATGCACTGCAAATGGGCATTTTTCCTATCCCTCAGTCCATTCCATTTGTTCCTATTCTTATACCAATTTCGAACCACTCACCCGTATCCTGCCCATTAGAGCTGGTTAGTACATGCTGTTCATTTATCATACAGGAAACAGGCCGCTTCACCAGTCAGATTTTTTTTACAGGAAGGTATCTGTGTCAGCAAGGCTTCTTCTGAAGGCTTGAAAAGTGAGAGAGTAGAGCCCTGTGTCCCAGGGCAGCCTTGCCATCGCCGGGGGCCACAGGCGCAGGCGTCGGAGACTGAAACCCGGCGCTTCTGTTTTGTGCAAACAACGGAAACAGGTTGTTTTTATCCCCGCAACAGAGAAAAAAAGCACAGCAGCAACAATAAATGTCACAACCTGAAGAGCTGCCACAGAACAGAAATGTCATCCTCCGGTCAAGTTTTGGAGACATTTAGTTTGGAGATCTAACTCAGCACCTAACACACACACACACACACACACACAGATAGAGAGAAAAAGATGATGCAGCTGGTTTCCTGCAACTGGATTCTACTTTTTTTTTACATCCTTACAGTTAAAATACCTATTTTAATCCTTCCTGTAGTGTCTGTCATAAACCCCTTTAGGTACTGCGGAGTAAATTTTGAAAAACAAATATTCAATAATAATAATAATAATAATAATAAATATGAATGTCAGAAAGAAAATTACTCCCATTTTTGCCTTTGAAAAGTTCTACCACTGTATCTATAAACATCCCCAGTGTTCTCTAACCTGGGTACATTTATCTGTAGGGAGGTTAATGCTCTTTTGAAGTTGTGGGTCATTTTTCAAAATGTTGGGTTCCTCCTGTTTTCTCTTCATTTTTCTCAGGATGCCTCTGCTCCATGGAGATGCTAGTTAGTACATTAGCTCTTTGCCTCTGAAGAGCTCGATGAGAGATTTTAACTTTTCACACTTGTCCTTTTTATTTACTCAGTCAGAAACTGCAGCATACCTACCAGGAAAGAAGGAGGAAACAGAGCAGAGCTGGAGCACGTGGCTGGATAATGTTAGTACAGCTGCGAGGGAAACACTCACTAAAGCCAGCAGACCTGGTTAAGCCTGAGTTAGGCTGTCAGCACTGAGGTCAATGCATTGTCACAACTGGACCAAGGTGAAATCAGGACTTAACCTCTTTTTTTCTGCTGGTTGCAGATTCAGTGCATCGTTCTAGCAAGACTGTAAGAACTCTCTCCCCACCTTTGGAGAACAGACATTAACCTTGAAGGATAGCTATTTGCATAAAATATGTTGCAAATACTGGATTTCTGAACACAGGCTTCTGTTAACATATTTCAATGGAAGCACATTTTAAAAAAAGATGGTTATTTGGAATTGTCACGCATTACAGTGAATACAAATACACTCTTATAAATGAATAAAATGCTAAAGCTTCTTATGTTAGGATCTGTCACTCAGTCTCAGTGGAACTTTATCCTCTTCGTAAAGGCTTAAATTTTCTACTGAAATAAATATAAATCAGCACCTCATTCTAAGTCATTGAAATGGTGGTTTGCTTTGTTTTTCTTGACAAAAATCAGATGGGATCCAGTTAGCAAGCTTGCGGTAAATGCCTTAGTGGTCAGACTAATCACCTCTAATCATTTCAAGCCCTGAGCCACTCTGACATAAAAAGAGAGAGTGGTGCTTTTCAGGAGCTTCAGAAAGCAGGCTTTGAGAAGCTGGCTGGCAGAAAGAAGCAAGGGTGTTGTGTGTGATGGCTTGCTCCCAGGAAGAGGGCCCTCAATCTTTTTTTCCAATGATAAAATATCATAGCATGTCATAGCAAGGATCAGGCCAGGCATTAGACAGTTCTGTGGTCTCACTGTCCTCAGATTTCAGAAACAGTGTGTATAGGCCATTTTGTTATTTACACTGGAAATCACAGCTTCCTAGCAGTGACTGAGGAGGTTAAATGAGATTTGTTAACTTCTTTGGGAGTCCTGCTGGGCTGAGGCCCATGGTCTGCATGCAGGTGTTGATAGTGTCTCTGTATAACAAGGAGACAGCAGATAGAAATCAAAATTGTATTTCATTGTGAATGTGCTTTGTGATCAGAGCTCCCACAGTACACATGAACCATCTCTGATCTTGTAATAATAAGATGTAGAGGAAAATTTCCTTTGGAAAAAACAAAGTTAACAGAGCTTTTAAAATCAAGTCTCTACCCTTTTGCCCTGCTTCTTTCAGTTATTGTAAAAGTTGATAAAGATGTATTTGCTTCTCCCCCTTCCTCCCTCTTTCAGCTCTCCTTTCTCCCTTCTCCTTAAGCTCTGCTAGGGCCTCTTGGAGCTGACAGCTTCTAAACAACATTTAGGGAAAAATCTCTGCACTGGGACCAGAAGAAAGTGAATGGAAAAGAAGGGACCAAGGTATGTGTTACAGACCATTTATTTTCAAACTTTTCTGTCCCCCACAACACCATGCAATCAGGCCTTGATTATCTACAGAGACTTAACAGAGACTTAACACGGCTTGTATAAAGCAAAAATACAGCTAATGCAAACCGTATGGCAATTAGGCTATCAGAACATTCAGTGAAAAAATAATGGGGAAGGGAAATAAGGCCAGTAAGACTCTCAAGCCCCTCTAAATTGGGCTTTAAAATTATTAATTCCACTCTGGCATCTCAGTGGGCTCTCAGAAGAAAACTTTGTCCATTATCACCAAACAGCCTCTGCAGGTTTAATTGCCCAGTGGTCAGCACTGAGGGACAGTACCTGAAATCGCAGCAGGTGAATGCCAGTTAAGGCTTGAAAGTAGAACATCCCACCTGCTTAATGCCCTGGCTGAGAAATGAAAGACCTGGAATCAGAAAAAGTTTCTGTCTGATGAACTGAAAATGACAGCCTTTGAGCAGTTCATTGTTTAGTTGCCCCATCAGGCTTCAAAGTGCTTTTCTCACCTAGAAGATAAACCTGGAGAAGTTGATTGACCAAGATGTGTCAGAATATCTCATTTGTTTGCAAGTTTATCCTGTCCTAGTACACTCCATTTCTCAGTGGGAGGAAACAAGAAATAATTCCTCTGAAAAATGTTTCTCTCAAAACCTGTTGTCTGCTGATAATTTGATCAAGATACAAAAATCCCTTTTCTGTTTGGGAACATTAAATGCTACCCTATGGGATTAAAAGCAAAGACTTTATAGGAGTGAAAAGGATCCTGGGATTTCAGGACATGGCAAAAACACTTGGAGGACTTGGATGCAAAGCTATTGGGATGGAAAGCAGTAATAAGGAATCTTATGATGGTAGGATCGAAAACACCAGATTCCCCATGTGCTATGGGTCGCTTGGGATGTCACTTGTCTTAAAATCTAGCTTACTGATTCCCAGCATACTGCAGTGGAATGACTGGAAGGATCCTGCAACTTCTTCCTACCTGCCATGGCTGTCAGAGTGTGTGTCTTCTGGTGAGCCTAATATCAGACTGTTGTTCAGTAATGAAATACAAAGTGGAAAAGAACTCCATACATCTCTGGGAGATAGAAAACCCCAAGGAAAAAAATCTGTGCACGTTCACAAAGAACAAATCGTACCACCCAAGCTAGATTATTTTTTGATAGAATTATGAAATTAATGGATGATGGGAATGAAATCGATTAAGCGGTTCTGAGCTTTCAGTAAGGTTTTTGATATGGTGTGTCACAAAATCTGGTGTGAAAAATGAGGAGTCATCTGAGCTGCAAAGAAACTGTCATGGATTGAATCAAGGACTTAAGGGGAGGGAAAGAAAGTTCAAAAAATAAATGGCAATGACAAACCAGAAGGACGTATTTGCTCTGGGCTCTCCAAAATCCGGTGTTCATTTCACTGGTATTTCATGCCCTATTAGGGAGCTGTTATGAAAGGTGGAGGTGACAATAAATTAGAAGGTTCAACTGAGTTAGAAATATGAGCAGGATTTAGTAGAAAGATAAATTTCCCCTCAGCCCCAGATTCACTCAACATCACCTCCACACACAGACACACTCCAGACCCCCCATAAAATATCAAATCACACCTATTACACTAGGAGAAGGGGGGGGGAAACACAGCAGGACTGAAATGTGTGCCTGGAAGCAGTGGCATGGCGAGTTCAGCACAGATCTTGGTGGAGAGACCTCTTGACCACCTGACTGCATCCAGCTGGAGACCCTCTGGGCTGTGGCTTTTGGTTCTCTCTCACATCTTGCTTTGCCTGACAGCTGTGCTCTGCTTGGAAGGCCAGCAGAGACCTATAGAGATGGGAATTGCAAACAAAAAGAGAAATCGGCAATCCGACTCACGTAACACAGAAAAAGGGTATTTTAAGGAGTGTGCAGGAATGTTTCACATCATGTCACAGGAAGATCCTGTCTGCACACTGATGATGAAACTAGCCTTCAAATACAGCTTTGCTGTACTGATTTTTACTGCTGTTTCTGTGCCTCTTCAATAATAACCTGGAGAATTGAATTTGACATAATAAAACTAAAGGACCAGCCAGGGTCTGTGACATAGCCTAGGACAGATCCCTGAGCCCCTGATGCCTTAAAACTGAGTGCCAACATCAGTTTTTTCTAACTGCTTGTAAGTACTTAATTTCCTCCCTCCCTCTTAGTATTAGCATTTTCTTCCAAATGTTGTTGGGTGAAACCACATGAAGACCTGGAAAGTGCCTTTTATTCCTGTATATGTGTTGTAGCAATTTCTATTCTGAAGGCCTCAGACCTTCTGTGACTTGTTTTCTCAGGTGCTTTCAGATTTTTGAGCAAGTGAAGTAGCGAGCATGAGTGATAGTAGAACTTTGCCAAACAGAGAGACTAATTTTCTTCTGTTACAGAGATTAATGTCATTCTTTTTGGATACAAAAGAAATCTCCTGGCTGATGAACTTTGCTCTGACACTGGGTGGGAATGGCTCCAGACTGTTGTTATTCTCTCTCTTTCCCCAGAATCGCTTTGCTCAGCAGCTATTTGTAGGATACTGAATAAGCCAAGGAGCCGTGCCAGTTCCTGCTGAGAATCAGTGATCAGCTCTTGTGCTGGGGGAAAAGGCAATAGGAACCAAGCCCTTCTGAGGGAAAGCTGCCTTGTTAAAGACCTCTCAGCTGCTGCCAAAACCAACAAGGCAAACAGCCGTCGTGGGCAGCCATGAACCCATGGGGTTGGGAGGTCTTTGCTGGTGGCACAGTCCACTGGCTGAGAACACCTGCAGTTTGAAGGAGCCAGCAGTCCTTTCTGATTAACAACCTCCTACAAAGCACATTTTCATCTAATTTGCCTCTTTTGGCTTTCAAATAAGCAAGTAATGTCACACCTGCTAAGCAGCTAGAATTATGCAGCATCATAAATTAAACTTTTTAATTTGCCAAGATTCCTGGCTTATGCCGTTTATCATTCAGAGTCATCCTTCAGAGAGGCAGGAGTGTTTCCTGCACGGCTGCGTGTGAGAGGGGAATCTTTTTCCCTTGTCCTGCAGCACAGGAGGAGGCACGGATGGCAGTGGGCAGGGGGTGCCAGCACCAGGAGCTCTCCAGAAGGAGGCATCATTAGCGGAGTCATTAACCCAGGACACTTGTGTGACAGTGCTGCATTTTGCACCAGGTACCCCCACGGCTGCTGGAGGCTGAGTGCTGGTGAGGTCCGGCTGTTTGGGTCCCCGTGGTGCAGACCAAAGCTCTGTGGCTCAGGCACCTTCGGGCAGCAGCACAGCACTGAGGAGCCAGCAGCTTTGCTGCTGCCAGGTACTCTGGGAAGTCCTTACAAACGGGATCATGATTGCTCACGTTAGTGGTGCCATTCCAGCTGAGTCGCCTGGCATCAGCTACAAACATTTGCTGGGCAGGAAGGGAAAGTGTCCTTATGAAGTTGGGTAGCTTGGGCCTCCCTCTTCCTGTCCCTTGACTCAAGGCCCAAAGGTGTTTAACCCATGAGAGAGGGAATCAGTGAAGAGGCTCCTTCTGTAAATGCATTTCACTGATGGAAACTGGCTTTGGAGATTGTTATCTCTTGGAAATTATTTAATCTGTTGGAAAAATATTGGTGAGACTGGGTTTTACATAAAAGAGCAAAGTGGTTCTGCTCCTTAGCAAAAGTTCCTTGGAAGAAAAATCAGAAATGTGAGCTAGTCCCAGGTCTGGTAATTGCAGAAAAAAATGGAGTGCCTGTACTCTGTTTTCCTGTGAAATTTTTCAATGGGATTTCTCCCAAAGCTGAATCCTCCTCATTGTTTGGAGAATCATGGTGTGTTCTCCTTCTCAACAAGAAATAGACTTATTAATGTACTAGAATAGTTTGAGGTCAGGGAATGTGGAGTGAAAACACTATACTGAAAAAATAATTTCCTTTTGAAGAAATATTTGAAGTCACACAAATTGGTTTTTGAACAAATCTATGAAGAGTTATCTAGGCAGCAAGTAATACAAATGAGTTAAACTGCTCATAAGCATTTGACCTTTTCCATAAGCGAAAAATCCATGTCAAAATAGATAGAGATTTATGTGGATGTGCCTAGGGTAAAATAACTGCATTTAAAGAACTTAACCCAAAAATAGTAGCACCACATAGTCTAGCACAAACAGATGCTAGAGAGTGATTTGTGGTACCTTGCAGAGAGAGAGAGAGAGAGAGAGAGAGAGAGAGCGAGAGAGAGAGAGCTTAATTTGGATGCATCCCTTCTTTCTGCACAACATACACATAGCTGCTCGGAAAAGAAATTGGGAAGGAGCCAAGAAGGACAGCAGTGAATGGCATGAACCACCCAAAGGGAAAGCAAGGTTCACCAACTGTGTGCAGCACAGCTCAGCTTTCCCTCTCTGCTGTTGGCTTTGCTGGGGCCAGCAGCCTAGCCTGGGGCCAGAGTGCAGAATGTGAGTTTCTTCTGGACAGCCTTCTCCCAGTGGGATCCTGGGCTTGTCAAGGGAAGAGCAAAAGAGCTGTGAAGGCTCAGAGATCTACTTGCTTATATGAGACACCAAAACTGCTCTTTGATATCATGCAATCAGGACAATCCATGGAGGTTTTGTTTCGTTGTGGTCTCTTCTGTGGGAAGATAAACTCTTAAGTTAAATATGCACATTACCTATGCAATACTGATAAAGAATCTTCTACACTCCGTCCCTGCTGTTAAGGGAAATAAAAAGTCCTTTGTTTAAATGAAGACTACATTATTGCTGTTCACATCTAAATTAAAGTGTGGAGATGAAGTCTGGAGTTGTTATACGTACCTCTCTCCAAAGGACTTATCCATATTTATTCAGTGTAGGGACAGATGCGGGGGGCTCAGGGTCTGTAATAAGCATATGCATGGCTTGGATGTGCTGGCACTGCCAGGCCCTTCCCAGTCAGCAAAGGGAATGCAGCCTATGGGTAGAAGAGTGTGTCTTGCTTCAGCTGGGCCTGGAGCAGCAATGCCACTAATTCCAAGTCCAGTAGGAGCATCCCATCCCCATGGGTCAGTAGTGTTAAATGTCTTCTGGAAGCCAGATCAGTTGGATACCTCATCACCATGTGAAGTGTATTTAGAACTTCACACCTGGGAGTTATAATAAAAAAATACGCTAACATATACATCAACAAGGTGTGATTTGTGATGTTAATGGCTTTCCCATCTATGCACTTACTGACAAAATATATTGCATAATTTATGGAATTGCTTTAGTGCTCAGAGCACAAACAGCACCTCCTGATTGGTTCCGTTCAGAGCCATATGTTATAGAGAAAATATGTTTATAGTCAATGAAGATATAAATTTTAAGGAAACCTTGAGCAAAATGATAAAATTATAAACGCATTTTCTGCCTGTTGAACACAGAATTTGTATTTGTAATCTTATCTGTGTTGCAACAGTCAGCTTGGCTTTTATTTTCACCCCTAAAGGCTTTCTTCAAATATTCCCATACTAGAAATGTTTTCTGAAGCTCTACATCCAGACAATTAAATGAGTACAAAGAGCACAATAATTACTCCACACAGCAAGTATCATGTCATGTGTGGCAATGCCTTTCTTCCTTTCAGTTTTTTTATCTAGAGATAAGTTAGCTGACAGACTGGCTTCTGAATCCATATCCAGTTCAGTTTGAAGAGAACATTGCTCTTCACAAAATCCATAAATGCAAATGCTTGAAAACTGGAAAGAGTTTAAGTGATCTAGGGATTTTTCATTGTCACTAATTGATGAGAGCATTTCAATTTTAAACTCTACTGCTATAATTTATAAATATATATATAATCTCCATTTTCTCAATTGTTTGTGTTATATTCTCATTTAGCATGTTATTTAAACAGCAGGGTTGTCCTTTCTGAAAGGATTTAGGTGTAAAATATGCAGGAGGAGAAGGGAGGTGATGGCAGCCCTTCTTACAGGTACACCATCATCGTCAGTTTGTGGAGGCAGACAGACTTCTTCAAGATTACTCACCCCACGGCCATGGAAAAACAGTTTTGGGGTAGGCAGGCTCCTAGCAGGGCCCTCAGATGGCCATGATGAGTCAGAGCCTTGGCACGTGTGTTTTATTTGAAATACAGATTTCTGACAGTCCTGGTAGACATTGGCCAAGTTGGCCAAGCTTTTTTTCTTTCCTACCTCCTTTCCAGAGAGAACTGAAGATGTGTTTAACTGCTGCCAACTTTGTTAGCTGATTGATGGGCTTGCTGGCCTGGCCGAGCACTGCTCCGAAGGTTAGGTTTCCTGAAAGCAGAAGGAAAATCCCCCCATGACCATTCTGGTGCTTGTAGAACAAGCAATTTGTCTGACTGGCTGCTGAATGTATTAATATTTGAAGTTAATTTGTCTGCTTGAATAATCTGGTGCCAAATCATGTAGCCATTTATCAGATGTAAAGGGAAGACACTGCTCTTCCCCAACCACCTCTAGAAAGTAAAACCATCATAACCTTGGTACATTTGACACCGCTGATCCTGGAAAATGACACTGCAGTATTGTTCTGACTGCTTGCTAACAAGAAGTCTTTAGTAGTTTTATGTTCAAGGTTGGACTAAATTATACCTTCATTGTCCAGATGAAATGTAACAAATGAATTTGTAGTTGTATTAGAGTGCCAGTTAGGGAAGGGTGTCCAAGCCTTCCTCAGAGACTGAGCTAAATGGAAATCTCATGCAACAAGCCCAAGTATTGCAAGAGAGCATTCTCAGCAGAGGTCTTGGTAGGGGAGAGAATGCTCTAATTAACAACATGGCAGGTAAACACCACCCAAAGTGATAAAACTCTGCCCACCTTCAGCAGATGATGGCCTGCCCCTGGCTGCGCTGCTGACAGACGTGGTGGGATGGCAGACAGGAGAGCAATGCTGCCAGCAGGAATGAGAGCCTTCGCTGGAGGACATAGGTTTGGCAAAGCTGCCTGTCAAACCTGACACAGGGTGACCGCAGACTGATCCTCAAGTGTTGTCAGGTATCCAGAATGTGGGTCAGAGTGATTTGGCAAGGGGGAAGATTGGCAATGGGAAGGGAGGAAGGAAAGGAGTAGTGCCAACAGAAGGAGAGAGAAGCTTTATTTGACCAGCAGGCTTTGCCATCTGATAGAAAGACAGTACAGTTTAATATATCAAGAGCTTTCATTTAATAAATCAAAAGCTTTTATTCATTAATTACAGCAGCACTCATTGCTGGGCCCTTTTGGCTGTCAGGCTGAGCCCTAGCTCCTAAGCCATAGCTTAGACCAGGATGTCTAAAGAAGGCAGAAGACAGACTGATGTTGCATTTCCTTCACTGATTGTCATTGAAAGAGATACAGATTTGTGCATGTGCTATTTTCTTGCTAGATCTTGACAGAGGTTGGTACAGTCAGGCTTGAAGAACCGGGATGTGAAAAGTACCTAGTTTGGGTGATGGCTTGTATTTTGCTCACATCCTACCAAGGAAAAAACCCAACCTGAATAAAATGAAGTAAAGGCATTGAAAGCCATTGGCAGATGTTTTTTTAATAGTGCTGTCTCAATGGATTTGCTCAAAAGCTGGTTTTCAGATGTGGACTGTAATCATTCCAAAACACAGGGCTGCAATCCATGGCTGCAATTCAGTGTGGCTGAATCTGTGCTGATCCCTGTAACAGCAAAGCTACATTTTGGTTTATGTGGTGTGTAATACTGATTAAATTCCTGTGCATGGCCAACAAAGGTCACTCCCCTTATGCCTGGGTGTGCAAAAGTTTGCCAGGCGTTCCCACCAAACTGTGCAGACTGGAGAATACAGAGATAATGAAGTCTTCAAGGACCAACATAAAATGTCATCCCACTTCTCATGTGGCAAGGCAGTAACCATATTTCACTCCCAAGACTTTTCATCCCTAAAAGGTTTATATTACAGGCTGATTGTTATATACCACATAAATCAGAATTTCAAGGGGATACAACAGCAGGTTAGTTCTCTATACATTCAGCTCAACTTCTAAGGGTTACAAATACAGAGAGTAATGAGATTGTATATGTACCAGTGTCTCTTTGGAGGCTGTCATTACTACCCTCGTGTGAAAGGAGTGTTAAGTATGTGATCCAGCATGGTGCTCTGCCTTCTGAGCTGTCTGAAGTTAACAGTGTCTGGGGGAGCAACTCATCAGGGGCAAATGCCACCTCCTTGTACAGCATCTACTGTTGTGCAGGCCTGGAGGCTCTCAGGAAGGGCTCTGCTGCACTTGTAGCATTCATTCATGGCATAGCAAAAGCACTAGCAGAGTGGTTTTTGTTGTAGTAAGTGCTGGTTATAGACATTGCTTAAAATAGACTGAATACTCTACAGATAGAGAGGGCCAAACGTCTGCCACAAATTCTCTGCCACACACAATTAAATCCCATGTTTTTATCACTTTGAATGGGTGGGCCAATCTGCTCCATCTCTTTAGGTTCATTTTAAAAGTATGCTTTTAATGACATACATCATGTGCTTAATTTTGAGCACCTAAGCAACCCTATTCATTTTATGACAAGTAAGTTCCTATTTAAAGTTTTTTGTTGAGGCATGTGGTCGACTGATGTCTGTAGACCCTAGTCCTACAAACCTTTATGTGCTGTGGTGGGCTGACACCAGCCAACGGCTAAGTCTCCACAGAGACACTTGCACAGTCCTTCCAGAGAACAGCAAGAGCAAAAGCATGGTAACATGTGGGTTGAGATAAAGAGAGTTTAATTGAGGAAAGTGGAAGAAGAAAGGGGAAAAAAGGCCCCAAACAAGTAATGCAAAAGCATTCACCCACGACCTCCCACAGGCAGAACAATGCCCAGCCAGTCTCCCAGAAACTGCTTCCCCCTTGTCCCTCCCCATTTTGTTGCTGAGTGTGATGTGTGTGGTATGGGACACCCTGTCACTACTGGTCAGTGGAGCTCATCTGTCCCAGCCGTGTTCCCTCCCACTCTGTCTGGTCTTGACCACCCCCAGGCTACTTGCTGGGGTAGAGTGAGAACCAGAGAAGGTCTTGATGCTGTGCAAACACTGATCAGCAATAGCTAAAATCCTGGTGTGCTATCAACACTGATTTATCACAAATACAAAACACTGCACCATATGGGGTGCTACGAAGAAAATTAACTTCATCCCAGCCAGACTCAATATAGCATCATGACAGGACATGCACAAGGACTGATGAACTCATATATACATAATGTGCGTGAGAGTATCAGCTTGATTTTTTTGTGCACATTGGACTAGACAAGAGGATATTAATATAAGTGTTTTTAGGACTGGGAGTTCTGATTGCATTTATTCAGGCCTGGCAGCAGTATTAATGGATGTCTAGCATGAAAGATACTTAGGCTTTAATTGTGACCCCCGAGCATATCATCACAAAAAAAACTCAATTGCTAGAAATATCACAGCTGTAGAGATACAATTAAAAATCTTTTAGCTGCTACTAAAAACACATTAATAAAAGAGTTTCAGAAGTAAAAATACCATTGATTGGAAAGACTGTCAGTGAACGTGAGATGTTAATCTCCCCTGACATGTTCCCTCAGACAAGCTACAGCAAGTATCACTCTCACTCTTCATATCCAAGGCCAACATTTTCTGTGCCTCTGTACATTGAATCCTAACAGCAATATTAAAAAAAAAAATATCATGGTAGAATGTTTGTAGGCCCCAACCCCTTCCAGCCTCAAATCTTCCTTCCACCTCTCTCAAGCCATATTACTGCGAAAGAGCAGCACATGCTGTGGTGACAGGACTGGAAGGGAAGAAGGAGCACCAAGAGGGCACTGCATCTTCCAGGAGGGCCCCTAGTGGAGATGTGACAGCCTTGCCCCGAGACTGGGTAAAGAGCTGGAGAGACAGACTGGAGGAGGTGTGGGCAGCAGGAAGTGGCTTTCAGGCTTGAAGCAGATCAGGTGAGTCTGGAGAAATAACCAGGGCAGAGCTGCCTTTTCAGCCTTCCACAAAGAAGTCTGCTTGGAAATAGCAGAAGTGAAAAAGGCCCTTTGCTGCTGCTGTTTATTGCAGTTTGCAGAGGGTTGACAAGGTTTTGGAAAGGTTTTTCCATTAAAGTGGGCTAGGATGCTGAAGGGAAATGCTGGCTTGCTGAACAGGGGTGTGCAGAACAAGCTCCCTCATGCCAGTGGTGTATGGAAAGCTGCCATAGGCAGAGCATGTGAATGGCTGAGGCAAGGCAAATGCACCCATTGGTTTAATTTCACCATACAGACAAGGTCTAAGCTACAAAAACCAGCCAAACAAATGGGCTCCATTAGAAGCAGCATTATTTTTCACATGGTCTGTTGGGTTTTACTGGTACTGTGCCCCAAAATTGATAGTGGTCATTGTCTTCCTAACAAGCATCACACAACAGACCTAAGCTGTAAAATTTTTTTTCTATTCCTAATTTAGTTTTTCTTCTAATAAAGCCCTGTGTCTGGCATGAGATATGTGATACATGAGATTTTGTAGTTCAAGGCTCCAAGTTGATAAAATAAGTGTAAAACCAACAATAAATCTAACATGATAGGACAAATCATTCTGTTACAGTGAACTGCCTATATAACTTGCTGCCTCTGAAGGCTAATGCACAAATGCTTTAAGAAGTTACTTTGGGAGGCAGAGCAACCCAATAACTTTGGAATCAGAAAACCAATGAGGCTGTGAAACCTTAAGTAAACTTTCCTTTAGTCGTCCTTGTTATGGGTGTAGGGGCAGGAGGAGAAGAGACAAGACTCAAAACAGCCACGAAAAGAGACTCAGCAGGTGATCCAGCTCAGTTTTGGAACGAGTAATGCCAAAAGCTTTAGGTTTGCTACTGCTATTACAGCTTCTCCAGGCCTTCCCAAAGAAAGACCCTTGGCATAGCTGTTGCTGGAAGTGTCAATTTATCTCCACTGCCACACCTCAAAGAACGAAAGTCTGTGTCTTTGCTACATGTTATTAAAGAACTGCGAAGGGGCACACAGAGTAAGCAGCTGGATCTGGGGACACACCCACATACAGTGAAATAAAAAGAGAACATTTCAGAGATATTAAAGATGAGCCAGAACCGGAAAAAGGAGAAACCCAAAATGAAGATGGTCTTGATACTGCATTGCACCTTCAGATGAAGTCTTTGTGGCACAGACACCTTTTTGAAACACAGAGCTGGGTAGGAAGTTTTTTCTATGTTTTATTTTTTTCATCTTACTGGATGTAGACCTTAAGCTGTTAGTACTCCATGAAGTTATCCTGCCAGGAACAGACTCATTTTGCTGATAAAGAAGCCCAGGAAGCTGTCAGGAGCATAGCTGTTATGAAGATACAGATTACCTGCAAGCCTTCACCTCTCTCACCATCCCCATTGCTGCTCTTTCAGAATAGCTTAGCAAAAATCACCTAACTCAGGTCCTGGACAGATGATGAGTTGGGTGATACAGATGGCAAACCATTTAAAGTATCTCTTTATTCACTTACATACCTCTTATATACTGGGCATTGAAGAAAACACCCCTCCCTCCGTTCCAGACTAGGACTGATGTCTCCCAAAGTTCTGTCGCTCTGCTGGGCTTGCATTTATGCAACTTTCTTCAGAACAGGGCGTCTGGATTATCAACACTTAAAATGGCTGTCACTGCTTTTTTCTTTCTGTTGTCTCCTCTAAAATGCCACCCTCCAGATAACTTTCAGAGTTCTTGAATATCAGTCCCCCATGTTCGCATCTTCCTTCTCCTCCTTTCTGATTCCTTGCATTTTCTCCATTCCTAACTCCTGAATGAATGGTGTGGGTTGGAATGCACTAGGCCAACCCTGCTGCCATGGGCAGGGACACCTTCCACTAGATCCAAGCTGCTCAGAACCTCATCCATCCTGTCCTTGAATGTTTTTAGGAATGGGGCATCTACCACCTCTCTGGGAAACCTGTTCCAGTGTTTTCCTATCCTCACTGGAAAAAATTCCTTCCTTATATCTAATCTAAATTGGCCCTCTTTTACTTTAAAACCATTACCCCCCATCCTATAGCAACAGGCCTGGCTACAAAGTCTGTCACCATCTTTCCTGTAGACCACCCTGAAGTACTGAAAGGCTGCAGTGAGATCTCCCTGAAGCCTTCTCCTCTCCTGAGAACAACCCCAGCTCTCTCACCCTTTCCTCATCGCAGAGGTCCTCCAACCATATGATCAGCTTCATCTGAAGTCCTCATCTGTTTTTTCTTCTTGGCAAAATACTGTTTTGCCTATATCTGGGTTTCTCTACAATTTGTATTGATTGATAGCTGTAGTATGAGAGTGAGGACACAAAGCTGCTTGCTCTGCTTTCTTTGGCTGGCTCCAGTTTCACGGCACTGAAGTTCACAGAATGCCTTTTGGAACAACATCAGACAGACTCTGCAACATAAACTCTGTGTCAGAAGAATTAGGGAAGAAAGAGGAATATCAGTAAAACAATAGGAAACACTGCAGAACTCCTTCCTCCTCGTCTCCTTCTACCTCTTGTCCCCCAAGGCCTACCTGTGCAAAGTATGTCTGCACGAGTGCAGCAGCTGAAATAATGCCTGGCTGACACTGGCAATCTCTGTCCTCTGGAGAGATATCCACGATTCTTGCTGCGTTTGGAATCACACTGCCAGCATCACCTTCTGTCCAAGGGCTCCTTTGGCACACGAGTCTTACTTACGCTTTTTGAAACACTGGATGTGTCCATGCATATTTCGATGGATAGATCACAGAACCCAACTTTTTATGGTCCCATAATTATTACAAAGAAGCGTGCTTGGCTGGCATACCTGGCCTGTCAAGCTGGTTGTGAGGAATACGATGTTAGAGGTTTGGATTTTGTTTCCTAACACTAGGGTTTTAAAATGAGTAAGAGCACATTCTGCAACAGGCTGAAGTGCTACAAGGTTTATCCAAGAACCATCATTCTTAGGACTGGGATTGTATTTCTCAAGTTTTTCAGTACCTCTTTTCAATTTAGAGCAATGGTCAGTATCTGCCAGCTACACTTCAAATGAGATGCTTTCCAGATGCAGAGGAAACCTATCTTCATGTCTTCAGATCTGAATTTTAGAGTGGTTTTGAACTGGGAGTTGACAAGCTGTGAGTCATTCTGTCCAAGCTAGTTCTGTTAGATTTAGAGGCTCTCAAAACAGGTTGCCTGATACATTTATATAGATACAGCCCCCATTCCAGATGGCTTAGCAGGATCATTTAAGAGCTGAAATACTGTGCAGTCGGCCACATCCTTGAATTGGGTTTCCCATAAAGCTTTGGAAGGTTCAGTATTGAGCAGTTGCTCTGCCTGCAATGTCTCCTTGAAACTTCTGGGTAAGAAAATGTTCTGCAGTTCCAGCAGATGGCTCAGCAAGTGCTCTCATTCCCCCTTTTTGCTGCTTTGTCACTGCAACAAAGGCAATTCCCAGTATATTCAGACACTGGTCAGTGCTTTGTAGAAAGCAGAACCATCCAAACACCATGGAAGGTCAGTACAGCCATTTTCAGAAGCCTTAATGCTGTAAACCTGTCCACTGGCAGCACTGACAACAGCTCTAGGAACAGAGCAGTTTCACAATTTTTTTAGTAACTTCCCCACCAGCCATTCTAGTATTGGTATCTTTAACATCTTTAACAGAAGGAATTACATCCCCCTCACAGCAGTCATGCATCTCAAGAATGCTGCACCACCACCCCTTCCACAGCAGCTCACACAGAGGGAATGGCATGGAATGCCCGGGGCTGCACAGGATTGCTGTGACAAGACAGAGTACTGCCAGCACTACACCATCTCTTCTTCAGAGCAGGGCATCTGTCAGGTTCTGCATTTGTGCAAGTGCATTTTTAAGCATACAATTCACCTCTTTCATATACTGGCACAGCACATCTTACTTCACTCTGGTGAGCTGCATCCAGCTCCAGGGTCCCCAGCAAAGGAAGGACATCGACCTGCTGGAGCAGAGGCCTAGAGGAGGCCACCAAGCAAAGGCTGAGAGAACTGGGTTTGTTCAGCCTGGAGAAGAGAAGGCTTCAGGGTGACCTAATTGCAACTCTCTAGTACCTGAAGGGAGCCTACAAGAAAGATGGAGATGGACTTCTTACAAGTGGCTGTAATGACAGGACAAGAGGGAATGGATTAAAACTGAGCAAGAGCTGATTTAGATTAGATATTAGAAGAATGTTTCACTGTGAGGGTGGTGAGGCACTGGAACAGGTTGTCCAGAGAAACTGTGAATGCCCCACCCCTGGCAGTGTTCAAGGCCAGGTTGTATGGGAATTTGAGCAACCTGGTCTAGTGAAATGTGTCCCTGCCCATGGCAGGGGGAGTTGGAACAAGATGATCCTTAAGGTCCCTTCCAATCCAAGCCATTCTATGACTCTTGGATTCTATGACCTTGCTATTGGCTGGATCAACAATGGATCACACAATAAACACTCACTGGAGGTAGCTTAGTATTTACTAGATTTAATCTGAAAAGAGGCTTAGTTGAAGGCAGTCAAAGATATTAATGCCAAAAGATATTAAATTAAACAAGATTTTATCATGTATGTAATTATTTATTGAGCTGAGAATCCATACAAGGTAAACAAATGTTTACACTATCATACAGTAAGCATTTCCAGGGCTTAATAAAAATGATTGTCACTCACTGTGCTTCACCAAAAAAAATCATTTTAATGAATAAATAATTGATGAAATCAAAAAATATTTACAATATAAACAAATGAAAAAGCTTTGGATATATTAATCTGAGCATCCTGTCTTTTGCATTTTCTAACTGCATTTCTATCAAGATTCTCTCTTTGAAATGGTACAAAGTGGATAGAAATTACAACTCAACAAAGTTAACATGATTTGGTACATGTCTTTCTGTTAGTTCAAATAAGCTACATATGATTCGTTCATTATGCACGTGTTAGAATACAAATATAACTAAAATCATATATTATCAAAATGCCAGACAGCATTCTCCACAGAACAGAAATGTACACTAGGCTGTGACAGTAACTGAGAATCACAGGCAACAAAATGTAACAGAAAAAGTACAAATTCCTTCATAAGAATATAATTGTGCTCTCTTATTTACCAGAGGACTATGCTGCTTCACCACATGAATGGCTGAGTATGAGTACGGTGTTCAAGGACTGCCACGTGGTTCGGTGTAGGCTCACAGGGGTGCCAAGCAGCGGCTTCAGAGTGGGAATCGGGCAGTGCAAGCAGTTTTATAAACATCTTTTGGGGCTCTTAAAAAGAGCCAATTATACAAAGCAGTATAAGCATAACACTGAGAAGTCTTCATCTCATTTACACAGGCATCATGAAGTGACTTGCTTTGTTTGTGGTGGTGAAAGGAGGAGCTTTGTCTGTGCTGTTTAGACAATCAGCCAGAATTCAAGTATTCTAAAGCCACTTCATAGCAGAATTTGTATTGATCCTGAAAAATCAAAAGAAAACCACAAAGTCAGTTATTGAAGAAACTTAATTAAGGGGGTCAATATTTCTCTTCTGTTAAAATTATTTACTATCAGCTGTTGTCAGTGGGAACCAGTTTGCAAATCCAATTTGTATTTAGATAAGAAAATCTTTATATTAACCAGACAATGGACTCTAGACATAGTAACTTATGGTACTGCTCATGTTAGATGAGTACTTAGCTGCTCTAATACACTTTCTCACTTGTATGAGAAAAACTGACTGCATGTAAGTGAATTGACTTGCAACCCTTCTGTCACCTGTCAAAATGCTCATGCAGCACCTTATCAGAATTGGGAGTTATTGAAATTCCTTCCTGGAAATGTTTATCTTAAAATAGACCCAGTGTTTAGTACTTCCCAGATTGCAACTTTTATTTTAATGTCATTCATGACCTTGCTACATTTCAGGGCAAGAGCTGCTTACTGTTGGTCCTCTATCTGCAGCCCAGACCCAACCCACAAGACTGTGCAATAGCCTTGTGAGGTCAGGCCTGAGCAAAATTAATTGGATGAATTCCAATTAATTTTTAGCAACTGACAGTGATGCTCAAGTTAGGCTCTTAACTGTTCTCCTGTTAACCAGGCTAAGTTTTCAGGTGCCAACCCTGTGCTTCAAACAGACCTGCTGGTTTTACTTGCAATTGCTTGGAAACAGAGCAAGTCCCAGGGAAATCTCCTTCCTGAGGGATGCAAACCCACTCTGCATCTTTGGGGACAAAGGGTCATGACTTGGTCCCTTTCACATCTTCAGTGGAATGGAGAGGACAAATGTTTTTGACCGACCTTTGCCCACTCTGAAACTTTTAAATGGTGCAGTCACTGACAACTTCCCAGTTTTATCTGCACCCATACCCCTCTCCTGTTCCCATTCTTGCTACTCGCAACACTTAAAAATACTACAAATATTTAAAATGAAAAAAAAGCTGGAAGAAATAGTAGGTGCAGGTTCCCTGAATCTAAGGGCTCTGGCTTCTGTAAATTCAGTTCGGAACACCTGCCAGTTTTATGACTATTTCTGATACTGAAATGCCTCTTTTGCTTATGCACTTGAATCAATTAATGAAAGATAACTAAGCACATATTGTCATTTAGGAACTACAACAGATTTAACGAGCTGACAGCACTCAGCCTTCCCCAACATCACAACTAGGAAGATCTGCAGATATATTCTCTTTTCACTGAAACAACCATTTTAAAGGATAAACTCTTTTGGCCTGTACTTGTGATTTTGGGTCACATTTTAGCTGAGAAGAGAGTCTGCTTAACATGCAAAAGACCATATACTATTAATAAAATCAGAACGCTGTTAACAAGCATGGACCAGTTCCAAGTTCTTTTGTTGAGAAATGTCACGTCAAAAGAAAGTGAGTCTTAGGTGCACATATAATCTAAGTGATGAGTGAGTTGTATGTGAGGGTTTGAAGTCCTGCAAGGTTCCAGAAACTGTTTGTGTCTTCTTCAGAGTGAGAAAGGAATAAAAAAAAACAGAAGAAAGGAAAGAACAGACTATTATGTAAATTCCTTTTCTGCTTTTATTGCATATATGTTTCTAAATAAATGGAAATCATTCTATAACTACATAATAGATCTAAACAAGAGATCAGCCACTCATCCATTTCCACTCCTCCATGCTCATTTTATGCTGATTTACTGATCCAGCAGAATAACTGTCATTTTCAGTAAACCGAATACCTGTCTTAAAGAGCAGAAATATATTATTTCTCACCGTGTTCACTCACTGGTGTCCTTTGTACATTTTTATTATTCACTTGACAGTGGATATTAAAAGTCTCTTTAGACCATCTAGCTTCAGAGAGGTTATATTTAAATTTATTTTCTAGGACACCTGTGGGTAGGTCCAATAACGTTTAACACCAAATGCTTTAGGCATTCCGTAATAGAGATTTTGCAATACCATGTGCTACCTTTGTATGATGGCTGAAAAGTTTCATAGATTTCCACACTGTATGGATGTGGCATTCAGACTTTTACACTTGGAGGAAAACCAAAGGTTTCAATGAATTTAAGAGATGAATATCTAAGTGGATGGTAAAGACTGACTTTTATCTAGTCAGAAAATGCATAATACATATTGACAAAGCAGTCTTAACACTATTTTTGTGGAATAATGTAATTATTTTGAGCATTTAATCTTTTAGCATAAAATTTTACAAGGTAGATGAGTATTATTGTTCTCATTTTTCAGATAAAGAAGCTGAGGCAAAGACACGTTAATACAAGAAAGGTCATGAAGGATGAAGTCAGTAACAAGACCAGGAAAAGATTTCAAGTGTCCCAATTCCCTTTTACCATGAAGCAATCTACATGGAAATTGAAACCTGGCTAATTCAAATATTTGTTCCTAGGAGGTGGCAGGCCTAGACTGAAGAGATGTCGTTCTAACTCTGCTCAGTCAGTGCACTGTGTGATAACGGGAAAAATCCTGATTGTCCCTTGCCTTCATTCCTCTGTCCGTAAAAAAAGGAAAACATACCGATCTCCTTCACAAATGCTTTGAAATTTCCTAATAAAAAAAGGCCCTACGAGGCCTTTCCATGCCTTCCAGACATTCCCAATACCACTCTCAATTTACTAAAAGGTAGTTTTATATCTAAAATAATACATTTAGCTTTTCTGATTAAAAAAATTCTCTGCTGGAAAATGGACAAAACTGCCTGACAAATCTATACCTGGAGAACTGTCACAAATGGGAATTTACAGAGAGCATTTTCTTTAACTGTACATCAACACTGATGGTTTTCTTTTTATTTCTATAAAATAAATGAGTAAGAGATCAGTGGGTTCTGTGGACTTAAGCTCTAGGAGAACAGAGAACAGCAGGCCTGCCAAATCCCTGTCTGAACTACACAACATGAATGAAATAGTAGGACATTTTTCTTACTATCTAGGAAATAAAAACTTATAGTTCTCAGCATGATGATTCTTCTCCTGAGAATATAAACTAGACGAAAAGAAGCCAACCAAGCTGCTCCCTCCCACCACTGTGGAAGTTTGATAGGTTCTCACTGATACGAGACTCACAGTTCCACACTGCTGGCTCATGGCCCTGTGGTGCTGCTCGTGAACTCCCTCCCTGCTTTGCACAGCTGACAACATTTGGCCTTTTTCCATGTGCCTGGCCAGAGCTGGGCCTCGGGGAGGCTGTGGGACTTCAGAGGCAGGCTAGGAGAGAGCACTGTGATGGGGGGTGTAGGGGGAGCCATTCTTCCACAGGCGAGACGAGGCACAGCCATCCATGTGGTGGGGAGCTGGATTTCCCTCCCCACCCACCTTCACCTGTGTGTGAAAGCCTCATTCCTTCTGCCTGTTCTCCAGTGTGTGTCACACTCAGCTCATCTCAGGGGGTCCTCTCCTAAAATTACAAGAGGCTGGGCCAGCTCAGTGAGATGTCTCCTGCCTCACCCCAGGCATGCTATAGAAATGTTGCTGAAATGACCCCAACTTGTTTAACCAGAGCTTGCAAAATTGGCTCAGATTGGGTTAACATCCCTGAAAGTGCCCAGATGCTGCTTCCTCCTGCCTGTGATATTAAATCAAATGCAGCTGCCTCTTAAGCAGCCACCTCTGCAGCAGGATGTTGTAAAACAGCATCTTTTATAGCCCAGGCTTCAGAACAGGGTATCACACTACACCCATCTCCAAGTACAAAACTACACACTGGAGTGTAAGAACCTGCTGGTTTAAGCTGTTCTGCAGCTCTTCTGACATAGCAGCTGGCACTTCAGCACTTCTCCATTTAGGAAAAAAGCTCATAAAACACTCTCTAGGAAAATAATTGCACATGGCCCCTTGTTTCTGAACTTTTTAAATCTTTCTATGAGATAGAGCAACCATAATTAAATGCAATATTCTGGGTGTCAAACTGAAATTCATGGCTTTGATAAATATTAGGCGATTAAGCTATTTATAAAATATATAATTTGAAAATCTGGCATTTAATTTTACATAACTATTATTTCTGCCATGCAAGGGCTGCTCTCCACTTGGTTCAGCCTGCTAGAAAAGAAAATTAATAAGGATGTTCATCTGAAAGTTTAAAACTCTTAAAAAATTCATACGAAGAGAGACAAAGTCTCCTTGGGAAGAAAGCAGTGTAAAAATACTCTTACAAGTGAAGTGACTTCATTATCCCCTTTGAAAACGACTTGCTTGCTTTGTGAACAACTCCCACTGCAAATCCTGGAGATCTTACTGAGTCTTCTGAGAAAAAGAACATTTTCTATTTAATGGTGCAGTTAAAAAGCTCATACCAGAAGGTCCACCATGTTAGGCTTATTATTCCTCAGTGTCTTCACAGCATGGAATACGTCAACAGCCCTCTGATGTCGAAGCATTTCACAAACAATGCTGATTGCACAAAATGTCCCACTGCGGCCACCTCCATTCCTGCAGTGAAAGTGATAAAATGGCTCAGTTACAATGGATTCTGTGTCACAAGTTTGTACAGCAACAGGGATGGCTCCAGAAGGCATGAGTTCCAGCAGGGAGAAACCACAGAACATTCCTGGCCCCAAGGGCTGCTGAACTCTAGAGCAAAACATGATTTTTAATTAGAATTAGCACGCTGAAAAATCTCAAAGCTATGATTCAGAAGTCAGCAGGCTGACAGCCTGGAGGGAATTGAATGGCTGAGTTTTGCACCACCCTTCAGTGAACACTGGAGATGGCACAAAGAGGATGCTAAAATAAGGATAAAGTACTTTTAGTTTCAGTTCAACACGGCTTTGCATTGTAAACACCCATGGCTGCAATCAGCATCAGGCCTGGAAATGCAACAGAGAAAGCGAATCTTTGAGTTCTTTTATTCCGGATCCTGGTGCTTTCCTCCTGGACGCACAGGCATTTCGGAGGAACCGCAAAAGCACCACGAGTCTCATTTGTGGGAGTCCTGGTGCCTGCACACTTGGTACGGCACTGGGTGGTGCTGCTATGCTCCTCTGGCTGATGATCTCAGCTCCTGGCAGCAGGAAGAGGGGCTGGCTGCCTGGCAAGGACTGCTTTTAAAGGCAGATGCTTTCCCCTTCCACCCACAGTATCAGAGGATGGGAACCCGAAGTGAATTGCTAACAAAGAAGCCAGGCACAAAATGTTCATATACATGATCAAATACAGTATTTAATAATACT
Source organism: Machaerirhynchus nigripectus (assembly GCA_013397975.1). Lineage (NCBI taxonomy): Eukaryota > Metazoa > Chordata > Aves > Passeriformes > Dicruridae > Machaerirhynchus > Machaerirhynchus nigripectus. The sequence goes on from VZRQ01008168.1 coordinate 112,701, forward strand.
TTATCCCTGGTTATTTTTAATCTTCAAGAGAATCTCTTTCTTTCTGGAAACTCCATTATTTCTACACTTATTCTAATCAGAATCTTTAGGCTGTGCTTCAATGAAAATAATAAACCTTAATAATTACCAGAGTGCAGACTAGTTAGGTAGCAGGTCTTTCAAGCCAGCTTTGCAAATGGTTGATTTTCAAAGGAAGATACAACATCGCACATCTGTCACATCCAGGCACTATGAAAAGAACGCTCTCTGCTGCCAAAACAGTGCCTGATATTGTGGGACTGTTTGAGAATTTTAATTAAAATAAAGTAATTTAAAAGGCTTATATTAGAGCTTTTTCTTTCTTTACTGCCTGGAAGTGACGCATGTGTGATGTTGTACAACTATTTAATATCATCAGCCACCTCAGAGATAACAGTAATTTGCACTTCAAAAGGGTCTTTTCAGCTAAAGATCTCAAAACATTAATTAATCACACTGCACAATGCTCCTTTGATGAAAGTATTATTATCCCCATACTACAGATGGGGAAACTGAAGAGCAATGACTTGTTCAAGGTCAGTGATAGTGGGAATTATCAATATACTCTTAGATTTTCCTCCATCATTCCAACATGGGGTCCCAACTTCTGAACACGGTTTTCCTGTTAACATGTCCCTTCTCCATCATGGCAACATCTTTAAACAGATGTTTAGAGGAATACAACTTCAACCGCTGAAGACTCAGCCTCAAACTATCAGCGACTTCTGAGGGCAAACAGCACATACAAGTATTAAACCATATCAAAAGAAGGATGGTGGCAGAGTGGATGAGAGTCTGCATCAGCGGAGCACAAAGTCACAGGAGGACAAAAATATATACCATGATTAGAGAAAGGTAAGGCAATTACAGGATCATCGTAACTGGTCTATCACATCACTTTTACTCCTATGCTTTATGTCTGGAAAATGAATCACCCCTCCAAAACGACTTATTTCTATGGTCCTTATCTGCAGAAATAAAAGGTACATTGTTCTGAAGGCACATTTTTGATTTACTGTGAATAAATATGCAACTTTCCCATTTGCAAGAGTCACTGGACATTTTTATATAAAATAGAGTTAACTCAAACCCATCATCTTTTCATAGGGCTCTGACAAAGGACAGATGGGGAAACTCATGAATCTACATTAAAATTACACAATTCCTTTTGCATTCAGAGCTTTTAAATGAGCAGTTGTATTATTTATTCAGTCCCAGATTAGATAGATGCCTCTTCACCTCATCACAAATCTTCTAAAGCCTGGCACAAATTCTGTGACAGTATTCCCTTATTTCTCTCTTCTGCTGCCAGTACTTACAAGCAATGTACAACTGTGCGTCCCTCTCCCCCGTTGTACTCCTCCTGCCACTTATCCACCTGGCGGATGAGCTTCAAGAAGGAGCGTTTGGAAACCGGAGTGTCCCTGTACATGGGCCATCCCAGGAACTGGAACTGCTGCACCATCCGATAGCCGTCCTGGGGCTGTAGAGATTCAGACAAAAGCAGGGGAAATAATGGTATTTTGTTTAGCACATAATTTAGATATTTGCATCAGCGAGGGAAGTTGTTCAAGCAGATGATTGCTGACGAACTGCTAATGCAATTTCAACTGCCCTTGAGGATTTATGACTTTTAATTTCCAACAGAGTTATCAGAACAAGAGTTTTTAAACAGAGTGCTATACAGATAGGCTAAAATATAGCAAGAGTACATCTGCATGATCGAGCAAATAATTAATTAATGCAATAGGAGGAACTTGGTAGCAAAGACAGAGCTGCAACACAACTTCAATTATATACAGTTTTCATATACAAGCCTCAGTATTTTTAAGAATGTTTATGTGTTCCTGTCCTTTTTTAACAAGAAAGGTCAAAACCTCTCAAGGTATTTTGAAGCAGGAAACATTAAAAAATCCAAACGGAACCCTCAGATGTTTCTGGCTTATAAAATATATCTAACTACCTTTTATTTTATTGTGTTCTACTGGAGCAGTCAGAACCCCTCTGGTGAAACGTTACTGAACAGTTGCTTTATGGTGATTTAAAATAAAAAAGGAGTATAGAACAAGTGATAGTGGCAGAAAACTACAGTCCTTTGAGAAGGGCATAATAAACACGCACATGAAAACTGGGTTTGTTGTCTAGAGTTTGCCATGTCGGTGCAAAGTGAGGGCATTTTAGTGCCACTCTTAAAATGAACAACACACAGAAACGGTGACATTACATTTTATTCTCTAGAGTAACAGTTTATAGAGAGGATGTAAGATTAACATGATATGAGAATAAACCAAATTGGACGCACCATTAGATGTGTTCTCCAATTGGTTTTGTGTATCTTTATGTCAAAATTTGGAATCTGCTGATTTCCTGTCCAGTTTCTTTCAGCTGATGGCCCCTCTCCCCAAAGCAGATCAGCCAGACCCAGTGCCTGCTGAAGGTCACATTAACACTGCTGGAGGCTGTGTTTTTTATACTGCCACATAGACTGCAAATGCCAGGCCTTCATAGTATTAAAGAAGTACCTTGAAGCTTTACAATCTGCTTCCCTGTTTGGATATTAATATGTTTTTGGTGTCTTTCCCTGTCCTGCCAGCTATCAGATCTCAGGGAAGTTCTTGATTTTTTCTGAAGGGAGTGCTGCTTATTCCTAGCTACAGCTTTTTGGTTGCTGATACCAGTCCATTGCAAAGGCTCCCTGGATGGGAAGAGATGCTTGGCCTCTGGTGGAATCTTTTTTCCACTCAGCTTGAAAGACATGCCTCGTTTAGTCTTCTGTCAACCTCATGAGCGCATAAAAGCTGAATACAAGAACGGCCTACTTGCCCCTCTGAAGTGGTTACATATGTTACAAAGTGTAGTTAGTGGGATAGGATCTTCAGTAAGAGGCTGGGACTGCTATTGAAAAACATGCCTAGTACTGGTGCACAGCTTTCTTCACATGACACAGGGTACAAATATGCAGGATGGCTAATTTCAAACTATTGAAAACATCACTGATTTCAGCATTTTTTGGCTATCGTACAATCTGAATACTGCATTTATTTCATTTGCATTTAACACACTTGAGATATGTATTAACATATTTTTTACTTATACTACACATAGAGGCTTTTTCCCTCATGGATTGTGGTGTGACTCAGTATTGCACCACTGCTTTCAAATAAATAAGCTGAAAAATGAAAATGGTTCTACGTGAGTTTAGCTTTCATTTTTTTGCTTTGAGTTGACTCAGCTCATCTACTGAGACAAAACTGTTTTGCAAATAGCATTCTTACTCTGGCTGCATTATAAATTCGGAATATCCGGCTGATGATGTCTTCTTCTAAGTCAGCCGATACAAACTCCACCTGAATAGGACCGTGCCGGTGGACTCCATTTTCTGGCCAGTACTGAGGACAGAGCTACAGAAGACCATGGACAAAAAAGAACACATTTAGATCACCTTGGATTTCATGCTGCCTCAACGTACTTTTCTGTATTTTAATTTGTGATACATGTACTACTGGAATGCCTGCACAGTATCTTTATACAATACATGATGCACCAAGTTTGATTTTGAGCGCTCTGCTTTCATAATGCCTTTTCAGGTACCTGAACATGCTGTTTCTTGTTGCTGTACTTGCAGTGTCCGGTATTCAGAGTAGAACACTTCTGACACTCAGTGTTAATTCTAGAATACATTATGACGAGACGGAGAGGCTGGCAAATATTGCCATATCTTGGAGAGAGTGTGGAGGCTAAAGACCAAGGGCCTGGTATCTCCAACTGCCCTGAATAGTTGCTAATAATTCAAGCTGCATTAGAATGTGTGATTTGTACTACGAAGGGTGCATCAATTCTCAAAACTCAGGATTTAACTTTCACGTGTTTCACCCGTGACTGATGATATTGGCTAATATCAGCATTGCTTTAAACTTTCAATAACTGCCTAATTTCATCTTAATAGTGACACCTTAAAATATTAATTATGCTTTCTTCAGTTCTCAGAAAACATTACTTCTAGATATCTAAAGACCACAAAATAAAATTACTATTATCTTTCATGGTTTTAGTGTCTAATAATATGACAAATGGCTTAATCCATGAACCAATTATCATCTGTGTTAATACTTTAAAGATTAAATCAACACTTTGCAAGGAGGTTTTTGAAGCTAGAATCTGCCTGTCTGTTTTTTTTTAATGAAAATTTTAATTATTTTTTTTTCCAGGGATATTTAGAGCAGTTTGAGCATGCAGCTTTTGTAAGCATTCACCAAAATTAAATATGAACTCATGAAATTTTGTTTGCTTGCAGAAGCATTGATGTCATATTTGGAACTTTTTATTTCATTCAGTAAAACAGCTGTGGTCTTCATTCTGCTGCATTGCTGTTGGTGATCCAGAGCTGAGCTGACAAATCACATTTACTCCAGATGTTGTTTTGCATTTCTTGTAACACTTAGTCCTCAACAAAGCTGTTTAGAGATGACTACATTTTAGGAAAACATAATCATTTACTACATCAATTAAAAAAGAAAGCAGGGTCTGATTTTCAGGAGATCACTTTAACAAGTTAAACCCAGAAATTTCAAGTAGGAAAATATATTTTCTTTTTTTTTTAACCCCTGCTATGATTTGGTCTGCTGAGACAACTGCTTTCCAAATATTGTCTGAATCTTACACAAATTTTTATTATGAAATATGCTAGTGTACAGGATAGCAAAACACAATGCATGCAACTGGTGCAAATGCCAATGCTCAGATCATTTAACATGTGCACAGTTTAGTACACATCTTTCAAATACACAGGGTACTGTTCTAACAGATCTCTGAAAAATGCTTAAATGATAATAAGCAGAGCTGTTTGCTGGGGCTGTTTTAGGAAGCTAAGATTTTCAAGTTCTAAAGAAACCAAAAGCATTTAAGTCTGCACATTTTGCATGCAAGTGCTGCTAGCGACTCTCTTCAAGTCAGAGTTACGGTGAAGGGTTGAATTTCATTTCCCAATAGAGCATAACAATCCACATAAATGGTAATATTTAAACAGAAATGTAAACACTTCATATATACATAAATAATAATGATAACAGTAATTATTAATAAATCTGAATGTAATGCGTGCTTTTAATAAGCTTTGCCCTCTCTCCACTTCTGTTTGCTCTGAGGGTTTTGAGATTTACTCCTAATGAAAAGATTTTTACTTGCATTAAGAGGTAAAAGGTTTAACATACTGCAGAGGCAGGTGCATTAACTGCATATCCCAATAGCTTTTAAATCCTGTGAGGCTAATAAATGCTTGGAATAGCCATGCCCTATTGTAAATTCAAGACACAGCCAACAAATTAAAAAAGCTCTGTTCAGCAGTCCCTAACAGTCTGACTCCCTTGAGTCTTTCCTTATTCATCAGAAAATAATCTTAGATTCATGAGTAAAAGTTTTGTCTTTCATTTCTATTTTTCCTCCCTGTAGACAGCACAGGGCTTAGAATCAGAAATTCAGTCTTTAAAATAGTGTGTGGAATTCGTACATGTTCCTTTGAAAGACCAAACAGAAGATTAGTATCTTTTAAAACAAATTCTTCAAGTTAAGAAGAAGAGGAAACATTTTTTTAAGTATACGCAATACTGAACAAAGCTAAAATGATTCTTGATAATTTCAAAAATAAAAATGACATGCAGTCTGCTATAAAGTTACAATTGCTCTTAACCAATAATTAACAAATATTTACATATTAAGAATCCAGATTACCACCATATTCTTCCAGCAGAGGGCTGGTGCAGTTTGTTGGAACTAAGGAAATTATATCTTTGTAAGAACTTGGAATTGTGCAGTTGTGAGCCAGGCTCTGGGACACTTAGTGATTAATCCTAGTGATTAAATTGCCAACCAGTAGGTTCGGTTTTCCAATTTTCTGAACAACATGTACAGCATGTGCAACTCTTTTGTAAGGTAATTACATTCCCCTACACATTTCTTTGTCCTCTGTTCTCTTCCAAAGGATGCTTAGCCTGCAATCTTTAGTTCCTCTCTCCTAGTTTAGTTCCTATCTCCTTGCTAATGATGACATAATTTTGTGCAAAACACAACACAGATTTTCACACTGGGAACACTGATTCCCTGGTAAGGAGACTGACGTCATTGACCTGTTTCAGGCAGGCTAATGAATAGCTGTTGGCTTCTGTTTATGATTTTGCCATTATTAGCATGTTTCAGACTTGAGTCAGAGTTCTACAACCATAATTTTTGGGTTTTAGCAGCTCTTTCCAAAACGTGTTCTCTTAGAATAAATTATAGGTGCATGCACTTATAAGTGTGTGCACCAACATTTTGGTGGAGAAGCTGCTGATGGTCTGATTTATTCCTCTTTCCCTATGTGTAACCGCAAGCTACAAATCAATGTTTTAATGTCTAAGTATTTAATGTTGCTTTACAAAACTAATTACATCCTAAGGCTGTTCTGAAATGCTGAGGCGCTAGCATTCCTCTTTTGAATAAAGCACGTTTCTGGACTTACTTGTGCAGGATCCACATCATTCAACATAACTATTGAAGTGCAGTGATAATCTAGGACCAGTCTCCAGAAATCTTTGACAGTATTTGGTAAGGGATGCTGCGTAACTATAAAAGCTGATGGTTGCTTGTAGCTCTGCAAAGAAGTAACAAGATGATGAGAAGAACGGTAAGAGATAAAAATCCATTTAGCAGAATGTCAGTCATAGCCCCAAAACTTCAGGACTGAAAGCATTATTTCTATTTTACGTGTAATTAATATATTGTTTTCAGCTCTTTCCTGAGATCTTATATGCTTCAAAGTTAATAAACTGTATTTGGGCAGGATATAACTTCTGCAGATGTTAAATTTCTAAAATGTATTTCATGCCACAGGCATAGAGTAAAATCATCAGAGGTTTTTGCTTCCAATGCAACTCCTACAAGATTTTGAGCAACGGGTTTGTTTTGAGCTGTTAATGGACAGATTAATCTTGGCTGTTTGCATTTAGCTCTAAATTTGAATGATGCCTGTGAAAGGAAATATCTAGTTATTCTTCAGAAATATTGTTGAAATTCTGGTCTATCTGACAGCAGTGAGGATACCCAGGGGATAAATTTCAGTGCTCTTTGTTTCTTTTAGTACCAGAGTGTGTCACTGACTGAGCTGTTTGCAGGAACTTTTCCATTGTGGATCTCAAGAGAGCATTTTCACTGGCATCCTTTCTGAGCCTTGAAAGCTACCGTGGCCATACCAGGGCAGTCGCTGGGAGGGGGAGCCATGGCCTTCATTAAGGAGGGTGGGGAAGTCTCTACATGCCTTGAACTGAAGCATTTGCACCATGACAGAGATCCAGTTGGATCGGCTACTGCAGGCACACGGCGTGATTCCTGGGCTGTCCCGTGCAGGGCCAGGATTTGGACTTTGATTTGGCAGGTGCCAAGAGGGTGGTGCCAGACTCTTTTTGGCGGTGCCCAGTGACAGGACAAGGAGCAACAGCCATAAGCTAAAACACAAGAAGTTCCAACCTCAAGGTGAGGATGAACTTCTTCACACTGAGGTTTGCAGAGCACTGGAACAGGCTGCCCAGGGAGGTCATGGAGTCTCCATCTCCAGAGACATTCAAAACCAACCTGGACACATTCCTATGTCACCTGCTCTAGGTGACCCTGCCTTGGCAGGGGGGTCAGACCACATGAGCTCCAGAGGTGTCTTCCACCCCTAGCAATTCTGTGATTCTGTGATCTTTGTGGGTCCCTTCCAACTCAGGGTATTCTATGATTCTATGATTGTTCTTTCAGAGACAGTAACTGAGGAGACCACAGAAAATGAATCCACTTTGTTTTGGGTACAGACGCAGACACGCGAAACATTGATTCTTTGTTTCAGCACACTGCAACCAGCAGGTAGTGATGCTGCTGCTACATCAGGCAGCTGCTTTCTATCCTACTGGTCCTGTCTTGCTGGAAGTTTCATGCAGATGAGAAATGTCCAAAGAGGTCTCCATTACTCACTAAATTAGAAGCCTCAGAAATTTTTTTTTGGGAAAACTATTCTCAAACTCATTTGTATACTGAATAACAAAAATTATGCTTGCTACCCCTTTTTCTTGAAGTGAGCTCTGAAGGCTTACCTGAGGTGATTCAACAACACCTCAACTGATGCAAGTGGAGAGAAAGAAACCCTTCATCTTGCTTCCTGGAGATTGTGTTTAGAGGCATGGACAAATGTCTGCTCCTGTCCATAAGTGCAGGGATACTGCAGAAGCCTGGCTAAGGTGCTTCAGGTGGAAAGCAACCCAAATCACCTCCTCCCTCAGAGCCTTTTGCCCAGATACAGTTCTGTGTGTAGACCACTGTTTCAACAGTGAAGAACGGAAGCATCTTCAAAGCAAGTATTAAGGCACTGCTCTTTCTGAGCATTACTTAATTCACAGAACAAAACAATACTGAAGTCTCCAGGAAAGAAGACAATGTAATGGCACAGTTGCAAACTGCAGATTAAGGAAGCTCTGTTCTAATAAGAAATGTCATTGACCTACTGTGAGAACCCAGACAAATCACTTACACTTCTGTTCTCGCTTTCTCTACATAGATAAACACAAAGATATATTTTCCTACATTTTCACAGGAGTGTTTTGAACTTGGGCTTATTTTAGCAATAGGCTTTGAGAACTTGTAAGGAAAGACATGAAAAAACTGCTATAAACTGTTATTACTCTAGCTTCACTTTTTAAAAAGGCCATTTACAATGTGTTCCTTCCTTAGTAACCTCTGTTTTCTTCTTGTTTATGTGTTTGACAACCGTAATGACTATAGCTGTAAATCATCAAAAATAGGCTATAAATATCTACAGACTGTAAAGGCAGCTTAAGTGTCTTCTTACCGTTGTTTTATTACAAGAATTAGAATTGCCATAGATGCATTTGGAAAAAAACTCCACACACACATGAAGAGGAACCATTCATTCAAACAGAAATAAACAGGAAGGCTGAAGTAATGGCTTGTGTACTATCTTGTGTTGACAGACAATTTTTTTTTGTTAATTACTGTTTAAATTATAAACAAAGGGAATTGAAATATTGTTGCAAACCTTATTATTCTGTTTAACTGCCTCAGTCTCTTAATAGGTAACTCTTGTTTTCCTAGGCCAGATGGTTAAAAATTCAAGCACTAGGGAGAAATCCAGACAGATTTAATTTATCAAAACTCCCTGAATTGCTCTGTGAGCATGGCTTTGGAACCTTGGCTGTGACATAACATATGTGTGATCCCAAATGTACTTGGGAGTTTAAAGATTTTGTGCCATGCTTCAGGAAAACAAAACAAGCTAGAAGGATTTCAGTCTTCTTATGCTGACTCCATTTTCTAGCACGGCTCAGTTTGGAGGGCTGCTTATTGCCTTTTTATTATTAATGACGCGGCGGAGACTTACATCCATCAGCGCAGCATTGATGTAGTTACTGCTTTCCCCATCTATCGTGATGAGGAAAGGCAGGCACCGGTCTGGAGGCAGCACATCCATGCAGCGATTCTTTTCATGGTTCCGCGGCAAAAGCGCGATGCTGCAGTCTTCCACGCGCAGCGTCGGAGTCACCATATTTAACGTCTTTCAAAGAGAGTAAACAATGCAACAGAAAAATTAACACAGCAGTGAAAGCAACCCAAAATATTTAAGAACAGATCAGCTCGGCATTCAGTTGCAGTGGGAATCAATATGCAGAGACATGAAAACACATCACAGTCAGCAGGGTTTGGAAGCAGAGAAATCCTGGAAGCATACAATTACGAAAAATAACCTCAAAGACAGCTGCAGAGTAGCCTGCCTTCTGGAGAAAGGACAGTGGAAGGAATTGGCATACTTCTCTTGAGCGAAAAGAATACTTTACTACCACCCCACTGCATTATTTTATGATTCAGCGTAACTCAGTAGAGATGAGTGACATGTTATTTTTCCCTTTTTTGCAGGCTTTCCCTCCTAGACCTGTTACAAAATTCATAAGGCTATAAACACTTAAGCAGAAGTCTTTAGTACAGCCGAACTCTATGGCTTCTAGGCAATGCTAGCCACTACTTACCCTAAATTCCTCTTTGATCTGGCTTGAGTTTGTTTGAGGATCCAGTTTATTCATTTCATAGTAAGCAGACCTAACTTGAGAAGCTGGAATAGATGTGTCCCCACAAAGACAGGCTTCCAGGATAGCATCATGGATGAATACATACTGTTCCTGGTAAAGCAATTAAAATATATAGTTACTGACAAGGAGTGCATAGACCATTAGTATTTTGGTAAATGAAACATAACAACTAATATGGTTGTTACTTCTCTCTTCAGTTTACCAGCACTGAAGCAAGACCAGAAGGAACAACCACAGTTTAAAAAACTTTATCCCACTCATTTAGAAATTAATATAGAAAGATTGGCTTAAATGAACTATAAGTAGTTACAGAAGTGCAGTAACACTGCGTAATAAAACTCAGAATGTTTCTGGTTTCCTTATTCCTCTGGGCAGTTCTGTTGGTGCTATCACGAAACTAAGCCTCAATAAGATGTACTCCAGAATGAATCCTTCCCAGGGAGGAAACATTCCTGATTTTCCTTATTTTTTAAGAAACATTGTGAACCTTCAGTGCAGCATAACCGTGCACTTGTTTGGGCAGGGGTTCTTCAGGTTTGTGGGGGGATTATTTTCTGCATGTGACTGAATAAACTACTTTCTGGAGGTTGCCAACTACAAAGCTCTATCTTTATGGGCTAGAAGAGTATTTTTTCTTGCAAAGCAGTATTCCAGTAGATGAGCAATACCTCAGTCTGCACCATGTTAACTCTCCGGGATCGAAGCTCTCTCACGCAATTGTAAATGTCTACAACACCTTCTCGTTCTGCCATATCTAGCATGATGTCGATGACAATGAAGCATCCAGTTCTGCCAGCACCAGCACTAAAGTAGAAGAAGAGCAGAGTTAACATGCAGCAGTGTATTGGAAACATAAAAGGGGTAAGGGTTCATCTCATGGGTACTCGATCAATTGGATGATCACTGAAATTGAGCTGGGCATTTGCAGGACTTCAGACTCAATTTTTTACTCTCATTTATATATTGTATATATATTTGCTTTATATATATATTATATATGTATTCTTGTTTATAGTTATTGTGACAAGAGCTCAAGTGGCTTCAGCAACTTGTGTGGGGAATACACAATAAAGGAGAAGCAAAAGTAGGTCTCGAGTTTAGTGCAAACCACAACAGAGAGATTTCTGTTTCACCTACCTGCAGTGAACAACCAGAGGGCCAGCATTTGGCGGACTCTTGGATTTGACCTGCCGTACAAATCCCAGCAGGCCTGTGGCATGGTACGGGACACCGTGGTCCGGCCAGCCCGTGAAGTGGAACTGACGTATTTCCCGAATCTCATGAGCACCTCTCTGTTGAAAAGGCAAGGGTTGAAATCTTCAAAAGCCTGAGCCTTGCTGAAAAGCATCCACCCCCTACCAACACAATCTGTACAGACTGCTGGAGAGCTTCCTCATAGCAGGAGAGCAAGTTCAAAGGTTAGGTATCAACTGGTTTCAAAGCCTTCCAATAAAATTAAGTAAGTAAGCACTAGATTGGTCAGAAACTTCTAGCAACAGGAGAAATGCTCATCTCTATATTTAAGTACTAGGCTTTCCAAACTGTGGCCTTAAGGTGAATGCCATGATCACAGAACAGTTCAGCAGCAAGGCTGAACACAGAGCACAGATGACTTTTTTATTCCCACTGCTCTCCACAGGGGTTTTGCTGCTGACTTCAGGGAACTACAGCTTCAGCATAATTTTCCTTATCATTTGTCTCCTTCATTGGTCTGAAAGAAAAAGCTGAATAATAAGAAACCTTTTTGGATCTTCAATCATAGGGGGCTGTGTTTATAGCCCTCCAAATGCTCACCCCTCAGGTGATTTGCCAGAGTCTACAAGGACATGGATATGGTGAGGCAGGTATGAATGAGAAGCCGATTGTGTAAGTAATTTCCCATGTGACTTTGGGGAGCAGTCTGGATATTAGAAGTGTGTATGCTAAGCTATATTTTCTTACTGCTTGTGTTTTCCCTTCCCCCTCTAAAAATGCAGCTGCCAGTATTTTATTCTCATCAGAAATCCACGGACTGGAGGCCATCATACATAGTTCATAAACAAACAGCAAAATTATGGCATATCATGTCTAGGCTGGACTAAATGTCAGCAATATTAATAACTGGTAGTTTACAGCTTTTCTTCTTAAAGATGTATTTCCTGTCTTGAGCTGGTTTGCATATAAAAGGTTTTATTCTCTTTGAATAATAAGTAATATAAGCTTCCTAATTTATTGCTATTATGCATTAGTCTGGGATTTTCAGTGGTGGAGAAATTTTGGACATGCCAGTGTGACAGGACTAGAGAGGACTTAGTGTATGTTGGGGTCTGATACTCTGACAGGTCAGGCTGGGGGTCTGTGGAGACAGGGCATCTGCTCTGAGGAATATGTCATCTCCCCTGGAAATTGACAGAAAAAGGCAGGCAAGGGAGAGCATTAAGAGCATATGAGGCAGTGGTGTGGACTGAGGAGATCACACCCTTGAAACAGAAATGACCTTATATCCTAAAAACCAAATTTAAAGCACACTGAAACCTAGGAATAGAGAAAACAATTTGCATTTTAGGACAGTCTAGCAAACACATTTGAATACAATTTGGTCCCAGGCCTCTGTGGGTTTTAGAGTCTGTTAGTTAACACATCTCTCTGCTACTGTAAGCAAGGCCTTTAACTCTGTAGATAGCTCTGCTTAGTGGAGATAGTGTCTCAAACACTTTTCTATTGCGTGTAAAAACCACCTGTGACCCTCCAAGAAACAAAGATCCCATAGAAAAAAGCAATGCCATGACTATACAAGCTGAGGACCAAAGTGAATATCCCATACAAATTCTTCATGCTGTATGCAGCCGAGATTTTCAAACAACTTACAAAAAACAAACTGGGCCTCCAGAGCCATGTGCCCGTCTGCTACACAGATCAGGTTATGTCCTGTGCCTTAGCTGAGAAAAGGCTCTCTGTCAGGCTGACTGCATTTTTGTCTGTCATTGTTAACAGCTACTTAGGAAAGGTTCTGCATATAGGATACTTTTAAAATGAGTTTTCTTATTATATCTACAGAAGAATGATTTTTATATCCAGCTTTCCTGCTGGTTTCTAAACCCAAAATAGCACACAACTGCATGAATCATAAAAGCATATGCTCAGCTGGGAAAGACTTATTATTTACTTTTTCTTTCAGCTGAAACAAACAGAAAATGGTGTACACTGCTAAACCCTAGGATGTCAAAAAATTCTACAAAAACTTACACTGCTGCTGTATGTTACTATTCATGTATGACTTATTCATCAGCGTTAAATGTTGTGCTGTAAGAAACTGCTCCAAAGGAACGGCTTACTCACATAAAGCAAAGCATATCTAGGAAATGGTCTTCACAATCATACTGCACTTTTGTGTTCAACTTTCTCAGTGTTATCCTCCTACCACTTAATATCCATTAAAAAAAATGAAGTGATCAGTTTATCTTCAAACAAATCAACTTCTAAACTGTACTTTAGGAGCAGGTATGAGATGTTCATCAACAAACAGAAAGGATGGTCAGAAGGGGCTGGAGGTCTTGGAGAATTTGATTCCTCTGATTTTCTAAACGTCTATGAGGTAGCTGAAGGCTGAAATTAGATTTTCCTTACCCCTCCTCCTCATCTCTACCACAGTGGACAAGACCAGTTCTCTTATCTCCACCCTTGCAGTTCGTATGTGCTAAATCTTCAATCATTCTGGCTATCAGATGATGTCCCTGGAAGTCACCCTGTACTGACACGTGGGGTTAGGCTGCCTAACGCACAGAACTCTGCAATTTTTCCTGTTGAATTACCAAAGTTCTTGTTAGCCAAATCTGCAAGTCCTTTGGAACTGAGGCTCCAATGCTAAGTGTTCCAATACCACCTTTCACTTAGTATTATCTGCATGTTTGGTTAGGGTGCTCTCTCCTCATCATGCACCTCGACTTAGGGAAGGCGAAAAGTATCAGTCCCAGTACAGCAAAAATATAAACTTGAGAGAAATATGGTGAAAGAGATGTACACACTCAATGTTCCAGTACCACTGGAAGAGCTAAAAAATATAGAAAATAGAGTAAAAACAAATGTACTTTACTCAAACTACACTGACACTGCTTTTAGAGGCTTACTGGAAAACTACCAACTATTAAAAAGCAGTGTCTAAATGAAATCTTTTCAGATGGAGATTTTCAAAAAGAAATAAAATGTTTAGTGCCTTTTATCTCTATCTGTTCTAATGCACTTATTCAAGACAGTTTGGTTATGTTCAACTGTAAAATCCTCTAGGTCTTTTCTTCAGTTTAAGTTAAGAAGCGAAAAGCTAACATCAAAGCATGAGCTTAAAATTTGCAGAATAGAAATCAACCAGTGCTTCATCTACTTCAAAGTGGAGCCAACATTTCTCATCTGTTTATTAAAAATACCTAAATGCAAGGAAACAACAGGCTTGAGTGAATTCAGTATACAATATGTATAGTGGTAAACATGATACAATATTTCAGTTCATTCAAACCAAGTAATTCTATTATCATTACCCTCAGGTTTCTGTATTGATGCATATTTAAGTATTAGATTGAAGAATAAAACACGAAAAAACCCTAATTCCTTTGTTACTCTGGATGTATGTACAGAGATCCTGCGGGGTAGTCTTTTTGGCAGTTTCAGGTACAGGATTCTTTGATGCTAAGTATTATGTTCTTCAAACCCATAAATGAATACTATTTCATCATTAGAGAGAACCAATAAATCACAGGCACTGCAACTAAATCAAAAGAAGCTTTCTAAGCTAATTAGTTGAAAATCTACGCTTGGTGAGGGAACATTACTTCAGTGTGCCATTAGGAATATCTAGTCTTCCAAAGAGGCCCTTTCCTTGGCATTCTGCAACTCAAATGAGTCCTGATAAATACAATTAAAACATTTCTGGCCTTTTACAAAGTCTGAATGAAACTGCTGAATTGACACAAAATACATAGTACACTTCACCACTGACTGACCTCGTCGGTTCTCACTTTCAGTAGGTACCTTATTTGCTATTTGTATGTTTTCCATATATTGCAAGCTGGTTGGGGGAGCTACAAGTTCTACAAGCTACAAAGCATCAAACATATGTGTGGCATTATTCTAACAAACAGTAATAAAACACACTGATTGCAACTCCCCATGTAAAGGCAGACTCCACGTGAAAAGGGACATTGCCTTGAGAAGAACAGTAGTTTGTTAGGGATATCTCTCTGCAGATCAGGCACACCCTGGCCCAACAGATAACAGAATTCTCTACCACAGACTTCTGAATAATGTTGCATGCAGCTTCTGGTACAGACAGAAAATGATTGCGGGAAACATAAGATGGGAAAGCAGCACAAATGTGTTTTTCAACTGATTGCTGGGAGGGAGGCTTCGATTTCTCCTAGGTAAGGAACATCACTTTTTCTAACTCAGGCAGGGGCCAACAGTGATGAAAAGCACAGAAAAGTGCTTTTAAAAGAAAAACACAGATTACCATAAGAGGGCGGTAGTCGTTTACCCAAAAATACCTACAAACCCAGGATGTCAGTCAAAAGATTTAACTTTCCCTTGTTGAATCTGTACGGAAGTGGCAGATACCACTGTATTTAAGAAAACTGAATTTGGAAACTTACCTTTTCTACAGCAAATGTTCGAATCACATATTCAGCCAGCAGCTCTGTTTCTATTAGGGTAACTTTAATGTCTTTATATATCTCTGTGTCATCTGGCCAGTATTTGCAGCATTTGACCTTTAAAAAATACAAAAGAAATTAAGGTTCATTTATTTTAGAAGGTTCATACAGAATCCATTTTGCATTCTGTGCAATGATTTCAGATTTAAAACGCAATCATGCACTAAACGGTCACATTTTCTGCACGTGGAACTGTTTAATGTTTGAGCAACATTACCTCTTCTCTTTTTCACACAGCTTTCAGAGTTGCAGGTGAGCTTTGTGTTGTGGTTAGTGAAGTAAGGCCCATTTGTGTGGAGCACAAAGGATATTTATACCCTGCCCAGTTCAGTTATGGTAACTGTTCATTTCCTGTGCTTTCCAAAGCAGAGCGTGCCCAGAGGGACAAACACCACCAGAAATTTTTCCCCAACTTCTACTTGTTGATTTGTCTCAAAAATATCTTTCTATCTTCTAAAATAAAGTGTTTTTCAGACAGGAAGGAGACCTCATTGCAGTTTACAGCTTCCTCATGAGGGAAAGAGGCGGGGCAGACACTGATCTCTCTGTGGTGACCAGTGACAGAACCTGAGGGAATGGCCTGAAGTTGTGTCAGGGGAGGTTTAGGTTGGATATCAGGGAAAGTTTCTTCACTGAGAGGGTGGTTGGTCACTGGAACAGGCTCCCCAGGGAAGTGGTCACAGCACCAGCCTGACAGAGATCAAGCAGTGTTTGGACAATGCTCTCAGGCACATGGTGTGACTTAGGGATAGTGCTGTGCAGGCCAGGAGTTGGACTTTGATGATCCTTGTGGATTTCTTCTCACTCAAAATATTTATTGTATGATTCTCTACTTTTAGAAAAGCACCTGTTTTCTCAGATTAACTTTCCAAAGAACTGTAGAGAGGTCAAATAGCAAAACTCAATGCTCGAAGTCAAGAGCTGAGTTTTATGCCCAGGCTTTAACTATTCTAACTCTATATAGCTTAACTACTAATTCACTAGATAACTCCAATCATTACGGGTAGGATTCATCTCACTTAGTTCAACCTAAACTGCTATTTTTCAAAAGTGGATGATGTGAGGACTGTATATGATGATGTAGATAGCTGACAGACTTCGGAATTTTCTCCTCCTTCCCATTTGTGAGGACAAAGTGGTGGGCTGGGAAGCTAACACATTACTTAGATCTCTCTCTTACCCTGCTTTATCATGGTAATAGCTGTGCTATCACCACTGCATCTGGCCACCATCCAGTAGTGCAGTATGTGCTAGGAGTGGCATCTGTTATACATCTGCTGCATGGAACAGTTTCTCTCTTTCACCAAAGCGAAAATTTAAAATGCATCTTATAATACACATAAATCTAGTTTACCAAAATATGCACTTAAATAAGTCGGGTAAAAAACTCAAGCCCTTTAAATATTCAATGGAAAACTGATAGAAAAAAATTCAACTTCACAACTGATAATAGTATTTCTCAAACCCATTTTCATGCAAAAATATTTGGATTACTACCATGTCTAATCTTGAGCAAAAAGGTAAAACAGATGAATGTGTGTATAAGCATACAGTGAAAACTGGAATGCATGATTCAAATGATTTATTTATATAAACTCCAGGTTCAGTATATAAAGGATTATGCAGAGAGTCAAACCCGGTCCTGTCAAGAAGATGAGAATACTTTCCTATGCATTTGTTTCCAGAATGGAGTTGATAATCCTGTACAACCCTTCTTTACTGTCTGGATAGATGGGAGGTCTTGTCCCACCGCAGTAGCGACACTGGCTGATAAAAGGTTTGTCCAGGCAGGGTCAGTAGTTCTGGCCCTTTTTCTGACTTGTTAGCAGGATAAAATTTAAATCTGAATAGAAGTGAGTTGAAGGGCTGGAAAAACACAGCCCCACATCAGGATCCTCTTCGGAGAAAAAGAGTAGCCTGGTCAGAAGCCCTGGCTCCCAGCCACAAAATTATACAAACATCCTAACAGCTTGTTCGTGCTTACACAGCTGATGGAAAGCTCCTAGAGCAGAGCTAAAGTTCAGGTAGCTTTATAAGTAGGTTTTTATTTATTTTTCTGTGCTTGTCTTCAGACCTAGTAACCCCATTAGTATTGGCTAAAAAAAATCTTTTTAGTCTTTACATTTCATCTGGTATTAAGGGTGGTTTCAGGACAACTGGCAACACCAGAGTTACCTTCCATGGGGAGAGGCTGGGAGCTGGGACCCTGGACAGTGCTCGGCATTCCTGGAACAGGGCAAGGGTAGCAAGACTGCTCCCTCCACCATGCTCAAGAGCCAGCAAGCTGACAGGGTGCCAGAGGGGAGGAGGTTTCCACCTGCCAAGGACCAAGCTGAGGGCCATTCCCAGGATGCCTAAACAACAGGATCTCTGACAAATGCGTATTCATCTCTAAAGCAAATCTATCCACTGTAAGCAACAAACAAACATTTCAAAAGCATTAAACGTTACTGCAAGCTGTTTAGTAGCTACTGCTGCTATCTATTGTTGTATCTACTTGATAGTTATTCTGATCTTATCTTGTTCAGATGTATTTCCAAAAATCCTCTCATAAAAGCTAAGTGAAAAACACTGAATGCTCCTTGTTTTGTCTGTGTTGTTAAAATAATCCAGAAAATTCACATTGTTCAAATCCCTCAGGCCAGCAAACTGACCCTTTTATAGTCTCTGCCAGAAGCTCTTTGAAACAGGGTTTTCCTACCTATGGCTAAGACGATTTTTTGACTCTTCATGAAGAGCAAGACAATTCACACTGCCTCTGGGCTGGAGCAACACACTGACAAGCCCTTCTCTGGAGCTGACTCCCTTTCCCTGCCTGTTCACATATCTGTTCCACAGGTGGAACTTGAACCACACAGAGAAGGCCAATGCACATAGGAAAGGAGCAGCTGCAGCAGTGATCCCAAGCACAGCACTGCTCATCAGCACATCTCTTTGTTGCTACCTTTAGCCTTGTTTCTTTCTGATGGGCACCTGCCATCCTTGAAACAGCTCTAGTTTAGCAAAATAAACAATTGGGGGGGAAAAAAGCAACCCTGGCTGAATTAAATTGCTCTTTCCTTGAAGGAAAACATGCCTGTTTCTAACTTGGTAAGTCCAGACAGTCAGGATTATGGCTAAGAACTAGGGGCAATTCAGAAAGACCAATTTAGAAGAGCACAGTCCCCCTGTTCTTATGCCTCAGCTGCTGGATTTGATTCAATTCTTTTTTAAACATTATTTAAGATGATACAGTGGAATAATTAGGGAAGCACTGGGAGATGTTGCACAGAAGTTACAGCCTTTTGTGCCTCATGCAGCTTGGGCCCGCTGGGGATATCTTACTCTGCTGCACAGGGGATTTTGGACACGGAGCAGACTGGAGCTGAGCAGAAGGATCCATGAGAACACAATTTCCTGAAAAGTCTCCCAAGTGGAAGAGGGGCTGTAAAAGCCATGGGAACCATGCCAGAATTGCAGTCAGAGCCACAGAGCAACTGACGATTCACTCACTAGCAGGAGAAAAAAAACCCCAAACCCAACTTTATTTTAGTTCAGGCTTTTTCCCTACTTTTGGCTCTTGTTCTGCAATGCTCTGCACGTGCTGAGCTCTGGACCTGAGAACTCCATGGACTCCTGGTGAACCAAGTAAATGCTTACAGATTCATCTCCCATGTCTTCTAGGACCACCCAAATAAATGTGAAGGTGTCTTAAAGACAGAAATAGATTAACTAGTGGAAATCAAAATCACATTTATAAATGCTTATTGGATCAGGGCCTTTATTTGTACAAGACAAGACAATTGCAACAAAATAGAATATGGTTTGACTCATTAAATATGAGAAACACTGCTGTTAGCATATGCTCATTTTTTTCTTTTTAGCACAGCTTTAGCTACCATAACTTGACGAATCTCTTTTCCATTTTATAAACATTTGGTACGTGTTTTACAAAAAAAGCCTTACTAACAGAAGGTTTAACTAGATAATTGATACATGATTCCAGAACTGAATATTAAATGCACTAGATTTTTTTTTCCACACAGTTGCTACCATAACAGTAAATATCATCCTCAAAGCAGAAAACATAATTTTGAAATCCCATCTGAGCAGAATTATAATTGAGAGTTTTTTCACATACACCCCACATTTATATCCTACCAACATGCCAAAAAATACAGATGTTCATCACAAGATGAGATAAAAGGATGACTGCCAGAGACATAATGAAAATGCTCTGGTTTAATCTATTCATCCCAAGGTACACTGTCCAATTGTTTCAAACATGTTTATTTTACTAATAATTTTAGAAATTTGGAGAAGAGAATTATCTACTTCCACTCTCTTGTTCCATCCCCCAGTAAAAGAGTCTAATGTGTGAAACTCAGAATTAAAAACGAAGGTGGAAAGTTGTTGTTGCTAGTTCTAAATATAACAAATAATGTAGGCTATGGATGGCTAATGAACACAAATTGTGACTTCCGAAGCTGTATATTTAACCATTTGGCAATGTGACACGTAGGTAAAGGCAGTAGGAAAGTCAGGACCCTAATTCATTTACCTAGAATTTTGGAATAGGAGTAATATTACAGACTTAATATGTGAGCTGTCTGTGAAATACACTTTGTAGGCTATACAGAACAGTTTAAGTAACACTGATTATTCAAAGTTTCCCATTTCCTTTGATTCTGAAATATTCTTAGGAAGAGGGTGATATAAATGACTATGCCCTGCATGGATTATCATTAGTGACGGGCACTATTATGCATTCTAATTTAAAATTAATCCTGAACTAAGTAATGACGATAAGTCAGACATAAATTTTGAAGTGAAACCTCTTGGCTATAAAATGAAACAGCCAACCAAGCTCACTGGTAAAATTTTTAACAGATTTTACAGATGTAGCTTGGATAACATCATACACTTTTATTTGGCTGACTTGAAGTAAAAGAACATCCAATAATTGCAAGTATTTTTACTTAAATACTTTTCAAACAAAAAATGTATTACGATATAAGAATGTTTTATATGCTATAAAACAACCTTTGCCAGAAGATAAAACCCAGTCTTCCTTTTTTTCATTTTCTTTTGTTTGCTTTTGAGCAAGCCTGTTATTAGTTTTATACCTCATTTTACAGTTTTCTAAAAGAGGTGTGGAAGACTACTGAGAAATACAATATTTGAGATACTGTTTGGCACCATCAGATGAATGGGTCTCTGAGAAGTCAGCCAGAAGTCTTTATGTTGTTCGCAGCTGCCAGAGTGGGGAGAGATGTCTCCAGGAATTTTACTAGCTCAGTCTAACTTCCTCCAGGCACGACTCAGAGCTGTCATAGATCTCCACCTTCTGCTGCCCTAAGCTGCCCCAACAGTGCAGCCTTAAGTTGCCTGGTGGGTGCACTCTCATTCAGCTTCTGCCCAGAAGAGCTGGCTTTCTGGACGTGTCCAGCAGCAGCCAGAAACTAATGCTTTCTACCTGACAAAATGAGTGTGATCCCTTCGTTCTTAAGACCCAGGCATTCTGTTAGCATGCCATCAACCTGGCAGACTGGTTAGATGAAATTAAGATGGCAGGCCAAACCCATGGTGTGGCCTTCCTTTGACCATAAAGCTGTTCCAGTGCTCCTGCCTCCATTGTTAGTACCAACAGAGGAATGCAGATCGTCTCTGTTTCATTGCTTATGTTCAGGCAATTTAGTGCACCTCAGTACAGCCCTGGAGGATGAAAGGCTGAGCACAGAACACATGAGAAGGGTGATCCCAGGCCAAGATGAAGGGTGGTTACAGGATTAGCTGTATCCTCGAAGTCTGTCTTAATTCCTGACACAAATGTGAAATCATGGGTCTATTTCTCAGGTCCCGTGCTCCAAGGACCTGATGTGCCTGCATTCAGCAGCACAGCCTGTGCTCTGAACCATGGTTCCATTCCAAGAGCAAAATCATGCCATTAGCGGGGTACAGAGTAGGACCTAGTTAGTGGATTGCCTTCTGGCTCTAAAACCTGATCATCTGCTGTTAGCTTAGACAGCTCTACGTGTTCCTCTACTGGGTAAAGTAAAACTGCCTCCAGGATACTTTTCCCTTCACAGAGAGACTGAGAGATAATTTCAGGAGACTGCTGAGGTGAGGAGACTTGCAGTTATGAAGCCATTTTGCTAGCCCTGACATTTCAGTTAAGAACCTGAAGCCCTCCCTCTTTGCAAACTGCACCTGAAGTTGCATCCTACACCTTGGTGGCACTTCAGTTAGTCCAACAAAGGGGTCAGTGCGTTTGTGTGTCTTTAAACCTCTTTTGTTCATTTTTCAAAGTGAACTATCTCAATTGGATTAGTAAGCATTAAGATATTAATCTGTGTTGATTAACATTCTTTGAAACATAGCTTTTACTGCAGATGAGAATACAACAAAACACTGAGAGCTGAACCCATGCCTGCTCTGAGTGACACGGGACAGTGCTGAATGCTGGTAGCTTGATCTTCTGATTCATGATGCTAACATTGCTAACCTGGGCTCATCTTTAAAAAATTACAAAGAGTCCTTCCTTCTCCTTCCTGAAGAACAACAGAAATTTTTGCCTAAGGGCTCCTCCCCTACTATGTATAACACAGTAATGTAAACTTGTTATTTCTGGATAAAATTCCAGAATTATAAAATCTGTTTTGACGACTAGAAGAGTTCACTGACTTGAAAGATTAAGAATAGTTTTAAATTTTGATTGGTTTTCTGTTTTTCTCATTGATATTCTGTAGAAGTATAAACTGTACTCTATCCAATAAGAGATACTGGAATTACAGTGAAACCAAAAGTATAACAACAGAATATAATACCTTGTGCTCATGTATCATAAGCACAAGTTCCATTTTTTGAGGGTAAACATGATTAGAAAAAATGTTTTTTGTGGATGGGGAAGGACAATGTTTATATATTTAAGAGGCTGGGACTAGAATTACTTTTTCCCTCTTATTTATAAAATGTAGTTTCTTTCTTTCAGTAGAAAAGTTAAAATGAAACCTTAGTCACCAGTATGCATACAAACACTTTGGCACACCTCCTAAGGAGCATTAACACCAGTATCCTGAATTAATTCCAGTGTAGGTAATTTGGCTTATTACATTTAGAGGCAGTTTCAATTGGACAGTGTTCTTCCATTTATACTAAATACAAATGTGCTGTTTGTGAGACATGCTGAAGAGTCACTGTGTTTCATCTCTACAAGATCACAGTATTGGGTGATCTGAATCTTAAATACAATTTGAGTTTACCTTTGTTTATTAGAAGGATCTTCTGCATGGAAGATTCTCAAAACTTGTAAAATGTGTAAGTACAAACTTCGTAATAGCTTTGTGATAAAAAAATCCCATTTTTATTCTAAGCGTAGGCGGTAAGTCCACTGGAAGTTTCACATAGTTTTTATGTTGCTGAAATTTCCTATGAAGTTTTTGGTTTTTTCTTTTAATCTGTTTTCAGTAAGATATCTTTGGACAGGGTTTTATTTAGCAGTGTCTTGGGGTGATTTTAGGATAATACTATATTCCCCTATCGTCTGCTTTGTGCCCAGAAATGGGTCCCATAGCTTTAAGCTGGGTCCAGGAGAGGGGGGAGAGAACCTGGGGGAGAAACTCCTTGGTGTGGTGTGAGCTCACCTCCCCTGTGTTGCTCAGCTCTGCTTGCAGAGCAGAGAGAGTACATTCTTTGCATTTAGCTACCTCCTGGTTTCATTAGCTGAGGCAAGAAGTTTCTCCAAGACTACAAAAGCATTTCTCCAGTGACTTCTGTGGCTTCTCCTGGGACTGTTAGGCTTAGCTGTCATCCAAGAACCAGATCATCGGACACTGCATACCGGTGGGGACCCCACATCCTGGCCTTGGACCTTGGGAGCCAGCTACAGACAGAACGCTAAATCCACCAGCTTTCTCCACATCAAGGAGGTTTAGTATCTTAATAGGTATTCATTTTTTTTCCTGTGCTCTGCAGGCACTTTGTTTGTTAAATAAATAGTTTTTTCACATTTATCCAAGAAATTCCTTTCTTATCAGTGGGGGAGGGAGTGCCGAAACCTGTCTTCTTTGGAGGAGATGTTCATTCCAGAGCGTTCTCCTCCTAAACTTGTCTCAAACTGAGACAAGCAGTTTTTCTTGGATGACTAGTATCTGTCAATAACCCAGATTATCATCAGGTAGATCTGAAGAAGATCTGGTTCATCATAAAGACTTTTGGGTTTCATTTGTTAAGGAAACATATTTGAATCTATTTAAGAAATGGCTCTTGAGTACTGACCACTGCTGCACATCCAGAGAACCCAAAGACATGAACATATGACTGCTTAGGGCTGTGCCCATACAGGGTTTCCTAGGAGAAACAACCCTTTCCTACCACCATTTATCTTATAACAAGTAATGCTTTTTAACAAGGGAATATGAAGGAGATATTCCCTCTGTCAGAATACCATTGTATGGATCTCCTCGCTGTCATGTGGAACCCAATACTCTTTTAAGCATGAAAAATCGGAGTCATCACCATTTCTGCAGAGAAGTGCCACATACATAACACATCAACCACAGGTCGAGGAAAAGAAGACAAGGAAAAGCTAAACCACCACTGTATTCTTTCTTTTCCCCTATACAAATACAGCCCTTCTGGCTCCTGGGAAGGAAATGTCACCTAGGAAGAGTGTGAAATGACTATCAGGGAAGCACAGCACTCCTGAGGGATAAGATGGCAGGGAGAGGCTGTTTGGGTGGCACAGAGGTGTGGGCACAGGCATAGGGGCTATTTACCAGTTTGCAGCTGACTGTCGTTCTCGTCTGTGTCACATCCATTCTGTTGTAGTCAACCTTGCTTCCTTTCACAAAAAGGGTCTTTTGCCTGCTTATTAACACTATTAGCACTGGCTGTTTTATAATTCGGGATAATAATTGAGAAACTCTAATTACTGTAATTACTATGCTCCTGGGGTGAGGTTTTATTTTTTGTAATTACTTATAGTGATTTTGTTTGTGATACTTTGTTATATTAAAAGCACAACAGACAATTGTAAGTCATTGCAGTGCATTTATTTATCAACCACCTCCACCGAATTTCATCAGTGCATTTCAGCGTTTATTAGTCAGATATTAGTAAATTTCTTCTGCCTCAAGCAAGTGGGAGAGAAAGCGACTACTGACAAATGAAAAATAATGTGACACACCAAGTTTGATTCTGCCAACTAAGTATTAGTACCAACCCAGCAAGAGCAAAGATGGAGATGACAGCCAGATGGCACACCTGAATATAGTCTAAATCCTCCCACCATGCTTCTTCAAGGAAGACAGAAATCTTTCAATGTGTGCAAACACTGAAACAAATCAAGAACAACCTGAGACTTTGGCCAGTACACCTTGATCCCGTTTCCATTGCTTTTCTGTGTCTTTTGGAGTTTGCCCTCCAGAGTAGTCTCTTGGTTAAGCAAGCAAGATGTTCTTCTGTGTCTATTTCATAACATCATCACACTGGTGAATAAAAATTTTTGTTTCTTACAGAATAATCCACGAGATTAAGCTAAGTCTCACAGGTAAAGATGCTCCCTGAAATTACACTATCTTCAGTTGCTCTACCACTTACAGACATGGGTATGGAGGCCTCTTACATTAATATAATCCAAAATACATCACTTTGAAATGGCTTACTGTCACACTGATATAATTATATGAGTCTTATTCTCAGTTATGCTTTTTATCCATTAATGTGTGGCTTGGAAAATTCTGGTTCTTGGACCATTACCTTTAACAACTTGTCATTTTCTTTGTGTGAACTTCATTGTGAGTGAAAAGTTGTTGATCCCAGCATGAAGAAGACAGAGACCTTTTTCCAAGGCTGTTTCAAGGGCTGCTTATTTGTTTAGGGTTTTTCTGGTAAAAGTTATGTCAACCTAGGCCAACCTTAACTAAGTACCACTTCATCATCCTTTATCAAAGAACTATTCATGCAACTCAGCAATGCTTTTTCTAAATGACTGTGAGACCTCATTTAGATTTTTAATAAACAGTCACATTCTAATGAGGTCTTCATAAAACTGACTAAATATGTTTAGAAATCATTAGCTTAAATTATCAGTACAAAAGTCTCCTTAGGGAGCCTTGCAGATTTTGTGATAAGACTTCTGGCAGATGGATTAGTGTAACAGCGCAAGCCAGTTCTGAATTTCCACACAACCAGTGTAAATGTGAGTGACTGGGTAACAGGCTACTAGATAAAGAGCTAAATGTCCCTCAGGTGGGTTCATTAAAGAGAGAAAACAATCAAAACACATTTCGGTGCCATTTAAATACCAGGTGCACAGCAGTCTGCAGGTGTCAGAAACACTGACAAGGGTCCCTTGCTGGAACACACAAGAGCTTAAAGGGATGCGTGGTTCTGACAAGTGTGCCTCAGATAATGACAGATATTGGCAGATGTACCCGGACCCTGCTGGAGGGTAATGTGGGGACTGAGTCATTTGCAGCAGGTGCCTGCATTAGGGACAGCCTCATGGTGATTCCTCCAGCAGCAATTAAAACAGTCCTGATGCATAATGCTCCAGGGCAAGAGGCAAGTTCCTAGCACTGATTTAATGACTATCCAGCCAGTCCTGGTAAACAAATACACATATGCCCACCTCAATGATTAATTCATGAAGGCCGTACACTGTGTGGCAAACATGTTAAATTTTGAAAATTCCTCTTTCCTGAAAATGCAAAAGAATTTTCCTCCTCAGCTTACAGTGGGTCAACATGGTTAAAAAATAAAAATAATAGACCCCTGTAAAACTTATACCAGTGATAGCAATTGAAATAGAAAACCCTCAAGTTTGGGAAGGTTATAAAGTTTGCCCTACAGGAATGCTACCAAAAGGTCCATTAAAATCATCACTACTCAAGGTGGCACAGAGCTTGTGTTAGGGGTTGCAGGACAGATGGTGTGTTTGTAATTTGCCTCCTTGTTGCTGATGATTCCAGCCCTGGGAGTGGCACAAAAATACCAATGGAGGACTGACTGCATTGTTTTGTGGCTCATACGATTTTATTTCCATTAAAAGCTCACTTCAATTTCTGTTCTCTGATCTCACCTATGCTGGTCTCCAGAGAAAGTGAGAACAAAGTCATTTCTGCCACTGCCAGAAAAAACAAAGCTGCAGATCTGTATCCCACTAGGACTCCTGCACCCTGAAGAAATCTCCACGGTGGCACAAACCATTACTTGCTGCTGTGGGAATGTGCTGTGTACCTAAATGCTGTGAGCGGAGGCTGCCAACACCGGCACCAAGACTGGTGTCTCCCTTGCTGACATCCGACAGTTCACTCTAATTGGCGCTTCCAAATACTGACTTTGGGAAAACAGTATGTGGTTTCATGCAGAATACTGTTTTTGCTCTCAGGCTTGTTTATTCATACCCTGAAAACATCCCTTTTAAAGTTGTTCGCTTGGGTACTTATGAATGTGTATAAAGCTTTAACAAAGAGGTTTGCTGGAGAGCTCCCTACTCTTATAAATCCATCCGTTTTGAATTGATACGTGACCATCCAGCTATTTCTACCTTCTTCCTCACTCCAGGGACTGCATTTTTAAAGCGGCCTCCATGATCCCTCTTTGTCTCTGCAATTAGTCGTACATGTGTTCCTGCAGCAGGTGTTAATTGCAGTCACAATCCTAATCTTTTTTATATCTAAAAATAATGCTAGCACCTGATCTGTTAGCAGGCTTGGGCACACAGACATCTACATGTTAGGATTTGTATTATCAGTTCACAAAGGACATATGGAAGAATAAGCTGAGATTGTAAAACTGGACTTGCTAAAAAGGACTTCACCTCACACCACATAAACAGTGCTCTCCCTCTCCTAATGCAAATGCCACAGGGCAGAGGCGGTATCAGACACTCCACCAGTGTGAAATTAAAAACATCTCTTAAAACCGTGCTGCTCAAACCGAGATGTGTGCACTTGACTTCTTATTTCAACACTTTGATTTACAATAATTGCAGTAGTTCCCATAAAAGCAGTGGGGGTATTTTCATACCAAATGAAAGCTATATGCCAAATTCCCAAGCAAATTTTCTTGAAAAAAACATCCCAGATGAGACCTAAGACAGCAGTGCACAGACAAAGCAGTAAATGAAAAGACTCAGTTATTGACAGTTGTGAGAAACAAAGAAAAAGGTTCCATTCAGTACTTGTTGAAAACAAAATTAGGCATAAAGACTAGAGTAGGAGGCCTACTTTGAAAGTTATCAAGCAAAGAAAGAGAAGTACACAGTATCAATCAGGTAACTCAAGCTTTCCTTTACTATCCAGCTTCCGAACATAACCTCCTGATCAACCAACAGTGCACAAATGTGTAATTTTTTCTGTTTTAGTCCAGAATGCTTACAGGAAGGAAAAGCCAAACAAACCAGATCATTTTAGACAAGTATACCAAGAAGCAATTTCACAGTTTAACTGCTTTTCTGAAGAATGATTCCCCCTTAGCCTCCCTTAAAAAAATAAAGAGATGATTCCATACCTTGTTCTGCAACAAATTCATTGGTTTTCTTAAGAGAAATGGTCTGTTTGAGATATGTACAAAGATATGATACCTCCCCTTTTTGTCAGTCTTTGCAGACTCTGCTGTACAGAATGCAGCTTTATCAGTTACTTTTTCATTGTGCTAATGTTATCAAAGCCAAGCATCCAAGGCATGTTTAAAAATAATTGATAACGAACCTCTCAGCACAGGCAGTCATACATATTTTATGTGCTATACTTAGTATGTAAGCACCTTGTTGGTCTGTTATTTAATTTCAAAAAGCAAACACCTTGGATGTCTTTCATCTTTTTAAGTACAAAAATCACTTACCCTTCCCACTTCTACGAGATTAGTAACCATGATTATGCTGGCTGTGTTTTCATGCCATACCATTCTCCAGAAGTCATATATTGTCTCCTGCATTGGTCCTGAAACAATAAATCAAATGAAAGGTTACCATCTGAAAGTCTCATGATTGGAAGCTTGTCTCTGGGGAACTTTGTGAAACCGTGACTATACACATATATTCATATCACCACCATCATATTTTTCATTTAGGGTCGGTCAATTTCTTTCCTGTCATCCTACCTATCTGCATTTAAGTATTTTTCTCCTGAAATAGTGTTCTGAAAGAAAGTTAGTTCTCCAGCACTTAGGTATTTATCTCCATAATACCCAGAAGTGGAATTATAAAAAATGGATAACATCACTCTTTCTTTTAGCAATTGGATGATAACCTAGGGAAGGTGTATTTGGAATGAAATGAGCCTCAATGGACTATGTGGCCTTTCCTACTTTCTAATATTTTTCTTAGTATACACTATCCATCAAATTAGCCCAGCTCCTAAATTGTAGTTCCTGAAGTGAGACAGAAGTTACAGGTTTTTTGCTGCAGTATATCACTTTGCAAAACAGTGGGGAAAGCAGCAAAGAAACCGGATGTGCCACGGCAGCGGATCCTCTGCAGCGCTTTCCCCAACAACCTTCTGTTCATGGACACACAGGGCTGCCTGCAGCATCAGGCTGAAGCTGGGTACCAGCTCACAGGAAATGTTACAGAAATGTAAAATGTTGAGAAAAAACACATTTCTCTGTGTGTACCTGGTCCTGTCTGTTTGTAGTCTACATGTCTTACCCACGACGCTTGGTTTGCCACCCCAATTTCTAACCAGTGCTTCAAAATCACTGAGCCAATAAGAGTAAACAATAGAAACTGTAAGCTTAACATCCAGACTGAATCCATTACTGAACTGTCACACTGCAGTAAACAATTAGGGGCTTATTTAGAGGACTGACTTAAATCAGCTAATTGGAGAACAAATGGATAATGTATTGGCCTAAATGTTCCTCTAGCAAAGAAGCCAACACTCTTCAAGCATTACAAAACCATACATTGACAGATTTGGGCAGTTTGGCACCCAAATTTTGGTTCTTTGAGCTCCGTTTGAAAATACAATCTAGACTCTGAAATTAAGAATTTAGTGGAAAACGTACTAATATATTATTACTATATTGTCATGGCAGAGGGCTTGGACCAGATGCTATTTAAAGATCCCTTCCATCCCAAACAATTCTGTGACTTTGTGACTCTGTGATATTACAGGCAAGCCAAAACCAACTCACTAGGCAAATAATATCACAGTTACGATGTAACTTACTTAAATTTGAAATTTAAAAAAAAGGATGGTAACAGACCAGAACTCTTGAATTTTTGCAAATTTGTATTTATTTACATTTAAAGAAGCTATGCATTCTCCCCCTTATTTTATCTGTCTTTAAAAATGATGTATATATTACAAGCTTCATAGGTTTCCTTATAGTTTTGGCTTACTTATAGGTTTCCTTGAATTGCTTTCGTTGTTCATGTAACAGGAGAAAAACCATTTAAAACAACAGGAAGCTATGACTGTTAGAACACGAGAAATGTCAGAAGGCGTTAAGAGCGGAATTAACAGCAGAATCTAAAACTACAGTTTCTGAAATTACTAAATTCAAGCTGATGTTATGGCTGCAAAATCAAACACCTTTCTTATCTTATTTTAATTAACAGCACAGAACAAGTGATACTTTTGTGAGATTTCATTCTGAATTACAACAAGAGTTTAATCGCTCTCCATCATATGGAAATTTACAGCAAGTATTTTCTTCTTACCTAAGTGTCCTGGATATGTAATACAGTCATGGTCCAAGTGCAATTTTGAATGTCACAGTAATATAATTAGTATACATTATAGTGAAAATTTAGCTTGTTTCTGTTTTAATATTCTAGGATTCAATGTTAATTCTCTGGCAGTTGAAGTCACGACAGCACTGGAAAGGTTTTGTGCCAGCCTCTCCTACTGATATAGGGATGCAGAGTATTCTACTCACTGTAGGAAAACACTGTCTCTGTATAGCTTCTTCCTTCCTCTCAAATCTGAAAGAAATACTTAGCTAAATTACTACTGCTATTAGCTTTCAAAGACCATAGCTAAAAGTAGGATTAGGGAAATGTGGTTTTTCACAGAGTAGTGTCCTGGAAGAAGTCTACCAGCTCATGACACATTATTAACATTACGCTTGATCAAGGACAAAAAAGTAACAACACTACTGCTTCAAGAATCCTGGTTTAATGGAGAAAATCTAGATGGCTCCACTGCATTGTCTCCATGGGACTGTGCGATGTTTCAAGAAATTTAATCTGGGTGTATTTTTGGTAATGCTGCAGGAAAGGTAAAAAAAGATCTGTCTACACAAGTCTCATCCCCTTGCAAGAAGCCAGAATCTTTGAGGAACTGAGGGGTGCTGTAGCAAGTTTCTTTATGTATTAATTCAGTTTTCTTTCCTACAGATTCACTTGAGATACAAGACAGTTGGGCCCTACATTGAAACAGTCATTTATTTTTGACAGCTCTGGGATACCTGCAACAATTTAATTCTGACTTTTTTTTCCTACAGACTGCATAATTTGTGTTGTGATTTAAAGATTCCTACATTTCAAATCCAGAAATCACAAATTACAACTGGGAGGAGATCCTAAGCACTAATTTATTTCTGTAGATTTTGAATTTGTCATCCTCTATAAAGAAAAAAAGATAACAAATTGTAAGAAAATAAATCTTTAGGGAAAGTAATGGCTTTTTGCAGGCCAGAGAAAGAGCTGAGCTATGACAAGTCTTTCAAGCTTGATTCCAAGTGTACTTCTAGAAGAAATGTCCTATTCTGCAGTGCAGAGTATGTTCTTCTCAATCTTACGATCCAAATAAGACAATCATAATTAAAAGTTGTTGACAGGATTTCCTGCTCTCCTTTCATATTCTCACATTTTCTTGCTTTTCCAGTCCAATTCTCACATGTAGCCTCCAAACTTCTTTCCCATTCAGGACACCAAAAGAAAAAGGCCCACCCCAAAACCTACCTTAAAGTCTCAGAAAGTAATCTTTCTATATGCTACTTTTCTTTTCTTCTTGACATTTAAACAAGTATTTTCTGACATATGAATAAATTATTACTTGTCTCCAGTGAGAGCTGAAAAGCATTAGAGGCTAGGTAGGGTTGTGGGACTTACTGTCCTGAAGCACGGAACAATTTGATTCCAGAGACTCGTGGTAGGGGGAGAGAGAGCCTATAATTGTTCTAAGCACCACCTTAACTGATGTGTGCACAATAGGCAGAAAGGTTATTCTCAGCAGTTGCCCCCTTGCAGGAGGAGAAGGTCTGAAGAGAAGGTACTGTGCTACCTGACAGAAAGCCTGCGGCGCACCCCATTAGCTCCACAATACAGTACATGGTATCAAAGATCTCTGCTGTGAAAAAAAAGAGATCAGCAACATACTGCAACCAGAAGATGAAAAGCAAAGGAAAACAAGAAAAAGAAATCAACCCTCCAAACCCCTAGCTAATTAAATGCATTATTGAAAAAACTCAACAGAAACGATTGATTGTATATATTACAACTATTGGTTCTATTACCAGCAGTAGTTATGTGCTGCTCTGGGAACAAAAACAATAGGAAATGGAACATCACACAGCTTTTAAGAATGGTTTAGACCCTTTAAAGCTGCTTTTATAACCAAAGTTTTCTAGAGCCTCTATTTCTGCTTGTGAGACCCACTTCTAACAACTGGTATTGCTACTGGGGTATGTGATCAATTTGAATGTGATGAACTAGCCCAGAATATAGGAAAACGTGTTCAGATGTAAGGAATAAAGCAAGCACACAAAGAAACAAGTAAAGCCTGAATCCTGAAGCATATGTAGCACTTACTCTCACAGACTTTTAAATCTATGGGTCATTTTTCAATTTCTAGAAAAGCAAGCAGCTTAGACAAGGAACAAATAGCTTCTAAAATATTTTCCTAGCATAGAATGTCAAATCCACAAGCTAACAGTTGGTCCACCTGAGACCAAGTTCAGTGATAGATATTAAAGCTAGAAATGTGCAGAAAATGAACAGATACCCTTAAGCTCCAAAGGCTCCCTGGGGACAGCGCATGGGCAGTGGGAGCCATAAATATGTGCTGATCGAGGCAGGGGACTGACAAGATGCAAGACTTACACCTGCAGCAGTTAAATTCCATCTTGAAAAGAGAGCAAAAATACCCCTTACAGTGAGTAGATGCAACCACACCACATGAGGAGGTGATTATAAAATGGTCCCTTCACCCATTGGTTACTGCAGTTTCTGGTAGCAGTGACAACTGCCTCCACTTTTTACTGAAGCAAAACCTGCTGTTTGCTGCTGTGACTGCCTAGAGCTTGATTACAGAAAGACACTTAGTTAATATACCTGCTTAGAGGGAGCTGCATTTTAGCCCTCATTGTTTTACTATGTATGTTCCCTTCAAAATGAACTTGAGATACAGTGAGTGTTTTCTTATTCAGAGATTTGGCTGCATGGCAACAACAATAACAACAAAAGCCCAAAAGCAATTATTCCCTTTGCAACTACAGTGTCAAAACACCCCAAACCCTCTATGTAGCAGAAATGGCCTAAAATACACTCAAAAGCATAAAACCAGAGGGGAATAAAATACTGGGAGAGGAGACAACAAGCTAGTAGATTAAAAAGTACAAGAACTCTTGTTTTCCTAATAAACCTCTTGGGACAGGTGTAGCTGTTAGTAGGATGACTAATTTCAAACAAGGAGAAAGCAAAATTTCAAACTTGCACTGCCAATCCAGAGATCTGATAATCCATAAGCACATGTTACTTGGACTTTTAACCATACTAGAAATTGGAGGTAAATACCCCTTCAGAAAAAGGTATGTAATAAACTGCAGCTAATTGTCACTTTACACTACAAATACCTCTGACTGCAGGCAAGGGAACATCTCCTGTAACTGGAATGTGTTTTTTCCCTACTCCATAAGGCAACATGCCCAGGATTTTACCAACAGGAATTTGCAGGTGCATCATTATGTATCCAGGTTTTCATGACTGTTCAGTTCTGTTAGTCTCCCAATCACCTCACGGGGAGCTCATCACTGGTCAAAAGCTCTGCAAACCTGGATGCCTCCTTAGGTGACCAGGTGTAGGCTACAGAGTCTTAAGACTGAATTCTACTTTTTCCTAAAGTAGAATTTACTGCTAAATAGAACTGTCTTCATCTTTCTATCTAAATTAGTCAGCTTACTTTAAAGTAAAGGTACAGATCCCAGTTGAGCTGACTCAGCCAACTTGCAAGATAAGCGGCTGGAAGCGGCTGGTTCAGTGTAAACATGTAATTCCATGGCCACACAGCAGTACAGCTGTTGCTGAATCATCTTCACCCTCCCAAATGAGCTGGTTTCTAAATGGAAGGTACTTTGAAGATCTGATCAGCTACTGATACTCTGATTTGTCAGGAGCAGTCTTTGCCATATGCCTGTTGAATAGTTATGGTAGCATGCATCGAACTTTCAGTCACGCTTCCAGGAGTTCTTAAGGGTTTAATGCCTCCATGAAGTCCAGAACAAAACTCTGCTATAAAAACTTCAAAATCTCAGGCAAAGATTATGCAGTCTTTTCTCTCTCAAAATAGGTTTAGACATTCGTTTTCTACTGCAACATATACACTTACATTAAATTCAAAGGTTTACACAAAAGCATTTTCATAGGCACAGTACGTATGTTCCTATTATATGAACCATTTTGGTATCTGAGCTAGAGCTGCAGTCAAGATATCACTACACCATATGGGCCCACTGCTCACCACTAGCTATCAGAATGCATACAGATCAATCCTTTGCGTTTTTAGGTCTCAAGAAAATAATGAGGTCACATAACCTGGAAGTCTTCTAAATGCTTTAATAAAGTCCTCCCAAATCTGTTCCAGAAACTACAACAGCCCTGAGGGAAAAAGGTACCCCAGTGCCATTCACCTGTTCACTTTTACTGAAGTCTCCTCCAGGCCTATCACTGTAACAATTAGCACACTAAAAAGCAACAGACATTTGTACTGGCAAAACTTGGCCACTAATGCTTCAGTGTTACTTATTAATTGCTAGTTTCTAGCTGTCATACACATTTTATATACTAAAGAATCTTAATGAAATAAATAAAACCCATGTAATGAGCTGAAAAAACGTTTTTGCTTTTATCCCTTTATTTCATTTGAATTCATATTTAATTCCAATGTTGAGTGTGATGACAATCGAAAAACACTTTCTAACTTTAGCCTTACAAGTATTAATTACTACATAATCTTCAGCAGGGCTATATTGTAATTATATAGCTATGCTGGATTTCCTGATAAAATCTTCCTACAAATGTCTCTTGCCTTGGAAAAAATATAAATAAACAAAGTTGTGGATGGCTTACCAACAAGGCTGGTTCCCTATTAGGTATGTTAGACCAGCAAGGAAGCCTGAGGCTATGGCTACTCTCATGTGAGGTATGGAAAAATCCTCTGCCCCAGTCTTAGACCTTATTTTAACAATTCTTCATTGTAGTAGATTCAGAGATTGCACAGTGAGAAGCCACTTGCTTGCAGAGGCAGTAATGAACTCACAGTCAGGTAAGAAAAGATACCATTTTGTAAACAAAAATTCTACTAGAACTTAATTCACAAGCAAATAAAATTGTTTTCTCTGAACACTAGTTTTAACCCAGGCTTCAGAACATACCATGCATATCAAATATATCTGAGTTGCAGCCAGTCCATTATTTCTTTTTTTGGCCTTTTGCAATGATACCACCTGACAACGCCCACCCCCCAAGAAAACAGTATGCAGCAACACTGTTCCACAGTAGGTCACCTCAGCTATACTCAACTGGGTTAATCAGGACTGAGATATGAATTTAAAATGTGCTTTTCATTATTTCCTTACTTAGATGGATTGTCAATAAGAAACAGATCTGACTGAATCCTGTTAGCCTGACAATTCCGGAAAGCGCTGCTTATAAAGCAAGCTGCAACACTTTATTGGGACAAATCCTGCCCCAGTGCAGCTATTGGCAACATAGAGGCTTTCTACTGTATCCTCTGCTCTGAAAAAACACAGCTTTCTCTCATTACCAGCCAAGGGATAGCACAGTGAATAGTAATTGGCTGATTTTCAAGCACAAACTGAATCCTACCTGCATCAAGCTAGCCAGTCAGCCAGCCCTGCTGCCTGCACACTGCTGTATGTGAAAATTGGCTTTCACAAAATGAAATGTTCAAAGTGCTTTCAAGTCCCATTAGCTTTCAACAAGGCTTAGATTACTAAGTGACTGAGGAGCATGTGGAAATTTTATGTATAGCTCCCACGAGACTGACCAGTGCTTTGGCTGGCTTTCTATACCACCTACTCCTATACTTAAGGAGTCAGCACTAGACCTCTTACAGGAAGTGGAAGAGGGTAAGATTGACCTGTAAATTCTCCATCTACTTCCAAATATAAAAAGAAAATACAAACATTGTTATTTAGAAGATACAGTAGTGGGGAGCCAGAGTCCCATTGTTTTATGAAAAAAATGCAAGTGTTTCACAGATAGCTAAAATAAAAAACCTCCTCCATTCTGAATTCCCAGTTTAATATAGAGATACTTAAAAATATATATCCTTCGAGCAATGACAAAACTGATTACTCCAGAGATTTTCTTCTTTAAAATCGCTTATTTCATAAAACTAGATAATCAGTTTGAAAATGCATATTTTCTAAGGGTATGTATATTCACATACACATCAACTGTTGGCTAGAGCTGGATCATTTATCTTGCTGGCATTTCCTCTGATCCTATTCTGGAGCAATTCTGTGGCTAGTCAGATTGGGGAATGTGGTATTTATTCTCTGGAATATCATATGGCATTTTCTTTTCTTTATTGATACAGATCTAACTGAGCTGGAACAGTGCCCATCTCAATGCATTATTTTGTCTGTATTA
Source organism: Machaerirhynchus nigripectus (assembly GCA_013397975.1). Lineage (NCBI taxonomy): Eukaryota > Metazoa > Chordata > Aves > Passeriformes > Dicruridae > Machaerirhynchus > Machaerirhynchus nigripectus. Next base: position 149,330 of record VZRQ01008168.1, read on the forward strand.
TGGTACCATGTAGAAATCCCAGTCTGGGACTGGAGCTCCACTGTAGCAGAAGTGCATCACATACAAAATGCCCATGAATACACAGAAGGTGTTCAGTTATAAGAAGCCAAACACACCTTGAAAGACAACAGAAGCAAGGTAGGGTTTGAATGAACCGAACAGTCTTGGTACAAAATACAGCAACCACAATGTGACAGCTTCTACCATTCCTGAATAATCTTAACCTGTTCCTGTTCCATGTTAGTATTTCCGCCACGTTCAGAAACAAGTCATTGCTCCACTTATTTTAAAGTCTGAGACCACACTTTATTTGTGTGCTCTTGACAGGTGCTATTTAAGACATTTTTATACCACTACAGCTAATGCTGCCAGCTAAGTTTCCATCTAATAAAGTGTTACACACTTATTGATTGACATTTCTCCACGGCTGGATTTCCAATACTGGCTCAGTTTGTTCTATTTCAGCAAAATAAAATGAAAATGTCATATGGTTTCCCAAAGAATAAATAGCACATTTCCACAACACCTTTTGACTACTCACAGAAGTACAGCTGACTTGTAACAGAGGAACTGGCAGCATCAGAAATTGTCCAGATTTAAACAGTTAGCCTGAGATGAGACAAAGCTGAATGCAGTAAAAGCTGTGTACATAAGTGTACATAGTACTACTGTCCATGTATGTACCTTTATGCCACTTAAGAAAGCTGCTTTTTCTGATCTTGACTGCAGGAAACAAAAAAAACCCCAAACCCATGAAAACAGCGTAGTTGTAATTTAATGTCGTTCATCCAGTATAACAGAAAAACCCTGTCTTTCGTATTATTTGCTTGCCCCACAGCAGAGATGTTAAATGGTCTGTTCCTCTCATTAACATTTTCTCAGACTGGGTAAATCCAGTATCTTTCAAATTCTGAATCACATGTAGCACTCCCGGGGGTTAAAAATTCCCTATGAGAGTTACGCAGGATACCTGAATAATGCCTTGAATCTTTACCTCACAGCTTTTAAGACAGCACTGCTGGACAGTGGCTTGCAGGGAGTGTGCTTCAGTTATTTCTTCTATGAAACAGGAAAGCTTTGAATAATGTAATTGTAACTAGAGGCCTTGATGTATTTTCTTATGGAGAGTACTGGCTACAGAGAAGCAGGTCGCACTCACACACAGACCTTCTTTCTCTCTATGTACTACAGACATTTTAAGTGTTTAATTACAGTCAAGCATGTTGGAAGAATGATAGGTGACTCATCTGGGAACCTGAGATACAGGTATGAACACATTCAGATGGAACAGCAACAAGAGGTATTGGCTCTGCCTGAGGTCACAGCTCTGACTGAAGGCGTATTCCAGTAGGCTGGAGACCATGGTTCAAACCTGAACTGTCTTTGTGGAAGCAGTCCGAGAGAAAGTTTCAGTTGCTGAATCAGTGCTTTCCACTAAGAAAGCTGTTTTTGTTTCTAATTTGTGCATTCTTCTCAATAAGCGTGATTTGCATCATGGAAATATGAATACCTATTAATCACTCACTCTAAACAGCTCATCTGAGCTTGGAAAGACTAACACATACAGAAATTTTTTTGGTAAAAAACATGCTGCAGCTAACGTTTCCACAACAAAAATCTTAAGTAATTGACTTGTTGGACTGGGTTCTTCATATCAACTTGTAATGCAGAATCAATTCTGATGATGGATGAGAAGTTTAAGATCATTTTATCCCCTTCAGTAGAAGGCTCCTTAGGGAATGGACAAAAGAACCTAATTAGTCTTTTGCATTTCTACTTTCTATTTCCATGTTGAGTCAATCATAAGCATCAGGATGTAATAAAATCATCACTATTCTCTAGCTCAAAAATATGAGTTCATTTTGGCTACTTGTTTCTTTTATTTTTCCCCAAGGACCTTATTGTGAAGGAATGTTGCTCATGCATGTGAGTAAGATATTCAAATGCTGTATTTTTTAAACTTCTACTGGGAGTTTAAGTGCATTAACATGAACACTTTACCTAGATGAACAAACAAGATAATTTAGTCTACATTAAAGCATAAGTAAAAATGCTAGAAAAAAACCTCTATCATAATTTATTGTCCTGGTATCTCATGAGTGAGACATATCACTCACAATATATTTCTATATTTAAGGGTAGAGAACATTGGTACATTTATTTCTTCCTCAGAGAAACAGTCAGTATCAAACAACTGTTAGATCAAGATATGTACAAAAGTCATTAAAAATAAATGTGTATTGGATATTTTTCCATTTAATATCAAGATAACTGTGGTTAAAAATCAAATCTGCATCACAAGAAATTCAGCACTATTATTTGTTGTTATTTTTGGGGACCACTTGGTTATTTTCAGCACTTCAAGTAGGAAAGGGCAATGTTAATGTTTTAGTTCTGTTTTTTCATTACATTTTATGGGAGACTACAGTATTTGGTATACACTGTAAACAAGGAATACCATTCTAACATGGCAAGTGTATTTGTGCTTAGTACAGACACAATCCATGAGCATGCTTGCAGCAGAATGAGATATAGCAGCAGCAGAGGGAATCTCCACAGTCTACATCTGAAGATGCAACTGCACGGAAGAATACAGATGGACAGGGAAAGAAATTAATCCAATAAGCCTGTATCTTCTCTTGTTTTCAAAGCAGTGCTTCAAAATCACCCGGACTGTCATGTGCATTGGTGGCCTATAGCAATATAGAGATTTCAGCTGCCACCAAAGGATATGTAAGAGAGAAGAGATGACAGATTTCAAAGATTTGGATATGGTCACAAGACAAAAAAAACCCCAAACACAACAACAACAACAACCACCAACCAACCAAACAACCCCCCCCACCTCACCAAAAAAACCCCCCAAAGCCCCCAAACCCCAAAAAACCCCAAAACCCCAAAAAGCCCTGCCCTATTTGTTTCTTGATACTTTCCCTTCTGAAATGCATTCTGTTTTGTAAATTTGCTACACTTCTTTTTTTTCCTAGCAGATGAGAAGACCAAAAGCCTTCTTCCTCCAGACTGCTGAAGACCATATGGTAAATAAACTTCACAGAAAAAAAGATGCTTTGACTATGTGATTCTTCTGACAAACTGCATTTCTCTGCCTCTTTCCTGCTTTACCTTTAGGCTTCACTGATTAACAGGTGTGTTAACAGTACTCTGTCAAGTGTGCTAGGTACTCTCCCCATCAAGGCCAATTTATGGCTCATTCTTTGTCGAACATGGAAAACTTCTCATCACACATCAGCTTTTCATAATTTGCCTTCCCCTAAAATACAGACATGCAGGTGAATTTTTAAGGCTGATGCTGTATATATCTTCCTTGGACAAAAAATGGATTCTAGTGCATAATATAGGCAATTAGGAGTCTGAGCAACACTAATAGATGGTCACCTTTATAATGTTCTTTTCTGAATGTGTTTGGTTCACAACGACAGTATGTTCAGCTTTTGAATTTCAGAAAAATTATAACTTCCTTGTTTGCAGAATATATTTTATAGTCACATTTTTAAAGAGGACCAATATATTACTTTTCACACAATCTTCTGTTCTCTACATTACAACTTTGAAACATTTCCTTTTGCCTGACTTGCCTCTAATTATTTACCGCAGACTCTCATTTCTCTTACTTCTTAATTCTGATATGCAAAGATCTGTTGTAACTTTTCTAGTCTGATTTTCACAACAGAGAAATCAAACCGGTATCTTGTGCTTGAGACAGAGATCTAGATATGCTCTGAAGTCCTTTATGTCTGATTTACTGCAGCTCAGTCTGTGTGGGGGAGAGGATAGGAAGAACTGCTATCCTCTGTGGCTTTTACAATGGACTACAGAAAAATCATCATTTTCTCAAACTTGTTTCACAAGCCACATTGATAAGCAAGTGAAAGAACAGCCTGCATGGCATTTAAGAATTTATACTGGCAAATAAATAATTATCTACATAGTATCTAGAGCTTGTTGGTACTTTCAGAGAATTTCCACGGGCATATGAAAGGTGGGCATGTATTCCATGCAAAGTGTAGCCACACCTGAAGAATGCCAGTGCCTTCACCTAGCAATAAACCCTTAGTGGCTTTCTAACAGTGCTCCTGTTTCACTTGGTCTACACACAAAGATCGAGGGAAATGCCACACTGCAACAAAGCCTAAGTCAACTTCGTATCTATTAAAAAACTATGCTAGATCTGCATTTACAGCCTTCCACCTGAACGAGGTGTCTCATTCCCTGCACAAACAAAACTACCATACAGCCGACTGCAACAAAGACAGAAAAATACAGAAATCATGAAAATGGTGAAAGATAGCTGTTCTGACGGTTATCACTAAAACCTCCTATTACAAATGAAGAGTCAGATAGAAACTCTGGTATTCTCATGTACCATAAAGTGGTAACTTAAAAAGTGTTGACTTTGATGGCTACTAGTTTTTAGAACATACTTTCTTTTTGTCCTCAACATTAGTAAAGATCAATTTTTAACAGATACTCAAATGTAATCGTTATCACGAGTCTTTGGTGGGTAATGGTAGCAAGAGAGTTAAGGTGAATTTACCATATGGCTTCACAATATAACCTGGAGATGTCACTTTCATATATAAAGGGTCTAACTTCTGTACGTCTTTGGGTAGGGGCAAAAAGTAACTTCTTTGGCGTTTGTCACCACTATTGCAAAAGAGGTGAATGGGGTTCTAGAAAGTCTTGCCTTTTCAAATGGGGGCTTAGAATAGGCTCATCTCTCTGACTGAAAACAGATGGCTTCAACAACCTTTTTAATGTTTTGAAGATAAAGAAGTAAAGAACAGCATCAAACACAGCTGAATCTTCAAGATTAATACAAGTACATAGAATTCAATCACTTTATATATATATATATACATATCAGGAAAATAGCCTGGCTGTTTTCAGTCCCACATCCTGCAAAAAATGACAGCATCTATAAAACTGAAAAATTGTGGACAACTAGTTTGCCTTGCTGTTATTCAATTCTCCCTGAAGTAATTTTAGACATTAATATTCATCTGGAGGCTAAAACCATAGAAGCAAAAGTTTCTTTGTAAAGAGAAGTGTGGAGCTTCCAGACTGCTGTAGCTGTGACAACTTTTTGCAACATAAAAACAAAAAAACATGCCAAGGAAGTTAAGGGTATTGTTATTCAATGCACTATTTCTGCTTCAGATGTCTAAAAGGGAAGTTTCAGTTTGAAAGAAAATGTATTTTTGTTTCTGAAAACCCTTATTAAAATGTTCACACAACACATACAGTTGTGAGTGGAAAAAAGACAAGCATTTTGCAGAAAAGAGAAGGAATATGAAAGGGGTTATTAGAGTGGCAAGTTTATGCTGTTGGTAGTGAAGACTGTAAACATTTTCACTGTAAATATTTATTTTCAAAAGTTTCTAACCTATTCCTAAAAAACTCCTCCTGACTGAAACTTGACTTGATGTCTGTCTCCATAACAAGCAATACAGAAAGCAATTTAGCATCTGCTTTACAACTGGATACAGAGGAAAAAGAAGAGGTTGAAAGGCTACACTGCTCCATTGTATCTAAAATAGTTTTATTTTCAAGAGTAACTTTTTACAGTCATTAAGATATGCTCTGAAGTACTTCCACAAAACATCTCAGATCGGGCTCCTCTGCATGCTGCAGCAAGCAGAGACAATCTGAACTGTGGGGAGTATTCAAAAATCTGAGATCCACAAAAGAACGTACTTTATATATGAGGACATGCAGCTTGCATGTGAGTATCTGCTGTTTCACATGATCGACCTCCTTGAAAACCAGCCTTGGTGGAAATGGCCATGAGTGATGCTGCAGAACTCTGTTAACATTTGTTTGTCACTTGTCATTTACAGTTGCTGGTGCTGTGGAGGAGGCAGCATCCAAAGCCCTTGACAGAGACTTGCTAAAAGAAGCTACAACAAAGCTCAGTAAACTACCTGAGCTTCAGGAGACACAGAACAAATACATACAAACCCAATTATTTTTTCCTGCTCAGTAATCAAGGTGAGACATGCTAGATCAGAAGCTGTACAATAATCAGAATGTCCAGCAGTGTGTGTGAGAGTAAGCACTGTACAGATATTCAGCCTTGGCATAATGCTCTCATGGAAGGACCTGGTTAAAATTCATTGATTACCTAAATCCTGTTAAAAAAATAACCCTTAGCTGCCAGTAAATCAAACAGATCACACAAGAGCTCGATATTCTCCTATAAAAAGAATTATATCCATGGGAACAAGGGATATATAAAGCAAAATAACGAGTTTTAAATTGCACCAGCCTGCTGGTTCTGCATGACCCAATATGCTGGCTTTTGACGAGGGATTCTTTTTAATCATGGTGACTCAGGTGTGGATGCCATCTGTTGATGCCAATTACAGCAGATCACCAGAAGTCTTTATTAGCTGTAAATTCAGTCTACCACTCACATTATACTTATCACATAAAGGAAAATTGGTATTAATTTTGTAATTGAAATTGCACACTCTGAATGTATTACTCTTAAAAGCTGAAGTAAAATAATTTTTGATTTTTAGTTGAGAAAGCCTCCATCAAGAAATTCTTTTAAAAAATGTTTCCTCCCCTAATTCAAGGTAGCAGCAGGATGCTATGAATGCCAAGGTGGAAAGCTACCAGTCTGCATGTCAGACTCTGGTTAGTATGGAAGACAGTAACACTTCAATAAACAGGTGATTAGGCAACTCCCAGCTCTGTTAAAAGCAGATCGGTAGTCTATTACAAACTGATTAAATTTGCCACTTCTTCACTTCAAACAATTATATTTGCTCATTAACACTTGATAGGTTGAATGCAGCTTAAGAACATAGGAAAATTAAATATCAATCACTCTAACTCCTCAGAGATTTAAAACTGACTCACATAATGATATTTTCCTTCAAAGAACAATAGACATGTGCACCTGTGAAAGCTGCTGTGGAGGAGAATAGGGAGAATGGGAAAAGTTATTTAAAGACTGATGAAAAGTAGGTATCAAGGGAATTAAACATGCAGCTTAACTGTTGTGCTGCATGATGTATTCATACATATCTGATTAAAGTGTGTTCTAAAACAGAGCATGAACGCTGCTGGCTGCACTGCAAGCTGTGGCACATGACAGGCTTATTAGTAAGGCAGACAGAGAATAGAATCATAGAATACCTTGGGACCCACAAGGATCACTGAGTCCAACTCCTGGCCCTGCACACACCAGCCCGAGAATCACACCATGTGCCTGAGAGCGTTGCTCAAATGCTCTTTGAACATGATGGGTGGGCAGCAGAAGTGGAAGACTAAGCACATTTAAATGGCTCATATTCTAAGATCACAGATTCTGAAAGTGTAAAGCTCTGGTCTAAAAGTGTAATATTGACAATAGTGAAGTGGTTCTAGAAATAACATCTGTGTCCTGCCCCACAGTCATCTGACATGAAGCAGCACCACATTTGAGACTGTGGAAAGCTGAGGTACAGCAAGGTACAGATATGAAACCTCCCACCTGTTGAAGTGGGGACTGGAGGCAGCAGACTCCGGGATATTTAAGAAGTAACTAAAATCACAGCAAGACCCCTTATTTGACACAGCCAATATTTTATCTGCTTTGTTAAAAAAAAATAATTAAAAAGCATGTGACCTCTAAACCCAACACATGTTAAGATTATTCTGAGCATATTAAACTCAGTACTCCAGCTGGGTCCCTTAAAGGGTTGAAATAACATCTGTGGGTGGAGCTCAGCTTTTTCAGATCCATGGGCAAATGCAGGAAGCTCTGTCACAGACTACCTATTAGAAAAAAGATTCCCTCCAAGCAGTGGAGGAGCAATCAAATTTTCACACACATGCTATCCAAGCATAGGCAGGAGATTGGCATATTGTTCAATATTGTGACTAAGTAGTCACAGAAGACTCATTCTTCCCATTTGTTCCAGCTCTGAACTTGACCAAAAAAACAAACAAGGACTGCATCAGAATGCACAAATTATGTCTTTAAAGACAAGTACAAATTGAAAATTAATTTGTGTGTTGGTAAAAGAATAGGCTCTTTTTCTCAAGCAAGCTTTTAAATGACGGCCTTTAAAACTGTCTCTGTAGAACCCTGTGATGAATCCTCCTGCCAGTATATAAATGTCTTTTGATCCTCTACCAAAACTTGCTAGCTAAGGAGTTTTGTATTTTAAGGACCTGGAGCCTAGTTATCATTGAACAGTTAAGAGAACACACATTTTCATGACACTGTTGGCTCTCTGAAGTTACCAAATATTTCTACCATGACTCATTTCTTTTTTCACGAGTAACATAATTCTGAGTAACTTCTTTGAGAAAGGATGCATTTTTCTTTTTTACACAAAACCGATTTCAATACAAAGGTAAGGGACTGCTTACTTGAAACACCTGAAAATTCGATAATATTTCAGTTTCCTCGTTTCTACCTAAGCGACTGAGTGGACTCCACCTTGGATATTGACTGGCAAAAATGCATGTTAGAAGAATAAACTGCAATTCAAGTACCAAAACCTCTTAGCCTCACATAACCAGAAGGAAAAGGTGATAAACTTACCTTGTGTAGCAATGTAATGATTTGGTCTATGATAACCCTAGAATAAATTGAAAGGAAAAAAAAATCAGCAGTATGCACCTTAGGTATGTTTCTATGAGTGAAACTTTATTTAGGATAGTATTCAGTAAATGTCACAACAGTACAAATAATGTATTAGATGCAAAAGTTCTTTCCATTTGGGGAAGGGCAAGTGAGAAGGGAAACAAAAGCAAATGTGTTTTCTGCAAAATACTTAAGTTGCAGCCTTGTACATTAGGGGCCAGACATAATATGTTCTTTCAGTCCCTTGTTGGCTCTGCTGAAAATGAACAGCATGAAATCCTCTCTAGCCCTTGCAGTTAATGGCATCAGGTGCTCATGGAGTCTGAGATACACCTTCACCTATTGCTATTGACTGCAAAGCCTATCCCTTTTTTAACAGTTAAAAAATGTCAGATTTGCATTCAGCCTGGGGAAGGCAGGAGGGCACGGTGTTCACTCTGCCCATGGTGATTTATTTATGTTTTATTTCGCAACAGTAAAAAGGAGGATAAGTTCTTAGATAAAATCATTTGGTATGAACACACCTTTTCAGGAAGAACATAATACAACTCTGATGACAAGAGCAACTTAATCACGAGTTGGCCAAGCAATAAAGACCAACACTCTGGGCATCCTTTGCAACATGGAACAGGTTGCCAAAATGTAATGACAGCATTTTTATAGTATTTGAATTTCTGATGTGATGGGAGTGTCACCAAATGTTAAGATCATGTACAAGTATGCTGACCAATTCAATTGTAGGAGTGTTAATATTTGAATAATGGTTATGATGCATTGTCAGTCATCAGCAGGAAGAACTTAAGGCTGCAGCATGCATGCCATTGCAATTTCCTTGTGAAAGAGAAAGGGGAAATGTAGTGATAAAAGGTGGAAAAGAAACAAAACAACTGAAGATATTTTAATATTACAGAAAGAATAACGAATTAAAGAATTGATTTCTTTACATGACATTGAAGCAAAATTTGGAAGTCTGTGAACTGAGAAGTGTTCAGAGAGCTACAGAGTGGGTTTTTTTCCTGCTATGTGGTACTTAATTCTTAGTGCCTGGGATCAAACACTTCCATTTCCCAGTGAAAAAAAGAAAGGGAAAAAATACATCATAACCATCGTGTCTGTGATGGTGCCATTCCCTTATTAACATGTTATACTGACAGCACGACAACTCTAGTAATAACTACATGCAAGAGCAAAATTAAAGCTGCTTCTGTAGTAGAAAAAGCAGCGCTTCCAATGGAAACCTGACTAGCAAGATTATAAACAAACATGCTGTGTTTTGTGGCAGAGTTGTCTTTGGAGGATGCCTGCAGTCCTCCAAGCTTTGCAATGAAGCCATCTGCTGAGGATGAAGGAAAGACTTTTTCGGCTCTCAGGCGTTGTTTCTTCTAGGGCCACATTCTCTCCATCCTTTTATACTCCATAAGCAAAAAAAAAGGTTTCTATGCAGCTATCTATCAGCATTTTATATGAGACTGTGTGATCCAAATCTTTACTTCCCACATCTAATATTTTAGAGTAAGATCCAAATCTGACACAAGAACATACTACTAGCCTAAAATGAGAACAATCCTGAATGTTGGTGGAAACATGAAAGTGAATTCAAATCGAAGTCCCCAGTGTGAACCCTCTTTCCTTTCATGACAGATCACTCCCTTCCGAGATTTGTGTGGCGTCTAACTGAATGTATTTCCGTATGTGCCCTCACTGCTTGGTGACTGTGCTATTCCTTCAAACAGAAGGGACTGAGCAGAAATCTGAGCTTACTTTAATGATTCTTGAATGTGCTTATAAACATCAGTAACGGGAAATATCGTCAGAAATTCCCTCAGACTTCGGATTGTTACAACTGAAGTACCTACCTTACACAGCTCTAGTTCCTTCACATTCTGAGAAAAAACATCTGTTACATTCCTGTTTCATACTACTAACTAAATTTGAACTGCAAACCGTGACACTGTTTTTCAAAGATGTAACTGCTGAACAAGAAATCTTTAGCAGGCACAGTTTCCTATGAAGCAACACTTGTTTTACTTAGCCTAACATCTAGCACTCCATGTAAACAGTAAAATTACTAACTTTGCTATCCATAGACTTCTGGCTTTAGATAAATAATATTGGCTTTTTAAAGATTTTCAATTCTACTTTTGAGCTCATTCTTTCAACCAAAAACACCTTGTCTCTTAAAGAATTTATTCTAATGTAAAACATTAAGTTAACATGATGCAGAATGAACAAAGAAGCCACTTTCAATAATTAAACAGCCTACATATTTAATGAAATGTCTTGCTTGCATTAGAATTACTGGTTAACAGCTGCAGAATATACTTTGAAGGCGACTTAAAAGTGCAGAGATGACAAGAGACTGCAAATCTCTGCATTAGGCATTACAGAGTTTTGTCACATTAATATGCAAACAGCTTTCTTTTAAATGTGGAATGATGCCAAGCTGTTGACAGAAAGTGAAAATAACATTTTGCTAGCCCATATAAGCACCAGCAGGCAAAGTAGCCATACAGTGTTCCTGGCAAGGTTTCAGTCTAGTGGCAGTTGGAGGAAATGACTCATTTAATTTACTGATTGACAAAACCTCTGAGCCTTTTTTCTTCCTTTAGTGCACACCCTAGCTTCCAAAGATAGCACTCTCCACTGCTAAACAATTTTAGCAGCTGATATTTGCTGTGATATCTATTACAAATTATGAATAATGTGAGAATAATAAGAGTTCCCTCTTTGACTGAACACAACATCGAGCTTGTTGACTACTTCAGGATACTCACATCGATATAATTCCCATTGATGTAATCGGAACTTGTTTCTCCTTCAATAGGCTGCAATCTCACTCGAGAATGATCATCTGCAGTGGGAACAATGGAGACGAAAAAGAAGTAATTAAAGACATATTCAGGAACAAAGGCCTAATCAAAATATTCCTTTAAAGTCAAGCTAAAACCTTAGCAACTGCAAGTTCGTGCTTATTTTGTTGGTCATGAAAACTGTATCTACATTTAATTCTCATTTCAGTCATTCATAGGCTTTCCAAATCCCATCTGATTTTCAGTATGAATTTCTTCTATCTTCTAATGTGAAACCCATTACAATTATGATTTTTGCCTTGACACTCCCTGCTTTTGTCAATAAAATAACATTACGTTGTCACAGGTTTAAGAATTTTGAAATGCTTCTGCCAGTACTCAAAAGAAGCCGAAGTCATTCAAGACACACTGCCACCTCAGAGTTTTTGAAGGAAACTCATTATGTTTTCAGTAAGAGAGAAAGAAAAACAAAGTAATGGTAAAACCCAAGCAGACAATGGTTTTGTCACTGAATTTTGCTCCACTGTGGTCATCTATACCTGTCCAGAACTGTGAAAATATTTCCAACTTTATTTTCTAAATTCCAATCCGAAACACTACGGTATGAGTTCATCTCATGTCAGCTGCCTCATTGTCTCTATGATACAGCAACACTGCTAGAGGCTAGTTCCCACCCTGCACAAGAATATCTGTAGGCTGGCAGGGCTCCTTTTTCTCAGAGACTTAGTAAGAACCCCTTGACTCTCTTAGTTCAAAAGTAATCAAACACAAAGGCTTTTTCAGAATGCTGCACAAGTTGTTGATAAAACAGTTTGAGGGTAGGATCTCAAGGGTGGAGAGATGCTAAGTAGCCACTTTACTGCTGCTTTGTTTCTGAGGCACTCTTGCTAATTAGATACCTGTGTATTATTGTTTTGCTGCCTCCCTGCTGAGCTAATATTACCTGCAGCTGATAACAGACTTTCATGACACTCATTATTTTATTGTTAATGTAAATAATCATTAAAACACCTGAAACTTGCCACCCATGTTCTGAACAGGTATTTATGAAGCTTTAAAATTCCTAAAAGATAACTAATAAACGAAAGAGTGTGAAGTGGCTTAAAAACCCAACTGCATTGTAAGTAGCATAATATCATCCCACATTATGGTGGAGGAAGAAGAGGGCAAGTGCTTCTTAAAATAACATTGTTTTAGAGTTGCAAGTCAAGAGAGAAATTGGTCAAGGTACATTCTCTACCTCTTCCTCTTTTATACTTCAAGTCTCGGGGACTAGAGATCTCAGAGCCTCGTTTATTTCCCTGGGATTCCCTTGGGAGAGAGAAAGGGCGTGCTAAAACCCCAAACATAGTAAATCAAAATGAATTGAAATTCCATTTCTAGTTTCCACACGGGTCTTATATTGCTATTTTCTTGGGATTATTTCACTCAACGGTCTTCAAGAAGGAGCTGTTCAAACATGCTGGAATATTTGAATCAGTTATGTTAATCAGGTCAGCCTTTTAAGCCTCTTTATTCACTTTTCCAAGAATAAAAATATATAGAGCTGTGACTTTCCATTACATAACCCCTGCTTGTCTGACTCTACCAAGCTATGCTTATCCCAGCACTTTGCTATTCTATGCTTAATCAAGCTATTTATCAGTTTCTTCAGAACAGAGGTTCGGCTCACACGACCTTAATCCTAAAAATTCATCTTACTTCAGAAAGATACTAAGGAACTTTCTAAGCTCCAGCCATGGCTGCTGCTTTTACAGTTTTGGGACCTGATCTAACTTCTGCTAAAATCAGCAGACTCAGGAGTCAAGCTTGCTTGGACACATGGTATATCTTCATCCATACATTCACGATTTCCCACATCGTTGCCTTACAGGCATTCTCACCAGGACAACTCAGGCTAGTAAAGAACCACACTTTTGTATTCCTTGAATTACACAGAGCAGGGTTCAGTTGTCTAAGCACAAACATCTCATGGCAATTTATACAGCCACCAGGATATACTGCCTAGCTTTCAGCTGCCACTTTGGAATAACAGGGCTCTCATGTGTACTGAGCTGCATTCGTTGGTCTTGCACAGGTGTCCCAGGTCACCTGAAATGCCACCACATGTCTATAGTTAGGTAACTGAAACCCCTATTTGATCACTTGCATAGAAGTGAGTTCCATACTGGGCAAAACAAGCTTAGATTTCCCTCTAAGAACCATCTTAAAAATGTAACTTCCTGTTACTTGTTTTTGACTGATTTATACAATTGTATATAATAAGCAGTGGTATCTTTTCTTTGTAACTTTCCTTGCAATAACTCTTGCTTTGGATTAAGCAAAATAGAGAAGTTATTTCATACCTATATCTTCATATCACCTCTTTCCCTTTTTTCTTCTCATCTCATTTTTTTTTTAGTTCTGCATTCTCAGCTAAGTTTCTGGGAATTCTGGAGGTAATGGACTGTCCAATACCCATTCATTTGCGGTGGAACTGGAGTGACCCCCTTTTTTTATTGCTTTGAGAATTCAAGTTAACTCCTTACTGCATGGCAACACTTGTTAAATTGAAAAAAAATCCTTATGTCAACACAAAGAAATGTTACTGTGTCTAGGCTGTGCTTATGTCAAGCAGATTTAAACTAAGAGGCACACAAGCCATATTCTTCAACATGTGTGTTGATTCTTAAATAGCCTCTAGGTTAACTGTCTAGATTTTTAAGGTATTTTTTTCCTTTATACTTGAGCTGCTCTTGAAAATTTGTGTAGCTTTTAAATACTCTCTTTTCCATCTCATTGTTATTTTGATAGCCTTCCATTAGGAGATCTAATTTAACTCTCCACTGATCACTTAAGCTTTCAAAATTAGTTATCTTAGAATAAATTTGTCTTTGTAGAATATGGTAATAGATAATGAATATAAGCATTTTATTTTCTCTCACCTCATGTTACCTACAACATGTATATGCCAGCCTGCAGACTGTGATCTCTAACAAGCCCCTTGAGGACCTGGTTGATTAGCATGCTTAGGCAATGACCCTTTCTTGGGACGTGCCTTCCCGATTCTCTGCAAATCAAACCTTTTATAAATGTCTCACCTAAAATCTTTAGCTGTTTTTAAAAGTTGTGATCAATGCTCTCTTCTCATTTAGTCAATATTGAGTTAGGTAAAAATAAATACAGAACCCCTCCCATTCCCTAATCACCTCAAGATCTCTCCTGAGGAAAAAAGAATGAATAAATTTTACCAAAATCCATGCATAACCCCACACAATAATGGCAGAAACGTAATTTTTCTTAGGTGAATAAAGATTCATTTAGCAGATTCATGCTGGGTTTAGTTCCTAATGAGAAAACACAAAGATTTTTCTGTTCAGCAAAGAAGGAGCATGTTTTCTGTGGTGACTGGACTGTGATCATGATTCAACTTTTTGTAGCCACTGTCATACAGTGGGTAGGGCACGCTTGTAGCCAATTAAATGCACATCACTTGGGTAACATAAAGCATATTACAATTTTGACAAGCTCCTGCAATCCTGGCCGCTTGGTGCTATTGTTTTAGTTCCTTCCAAGAACAATAATGACTAAAAGCAATAATCTAACAGTAGCACCTTGGGAAAAATTTAAACAAAGAGGGTAAATGGATGGAAAAAAAATACACTTTGTAGAGAAAATATACATTTCATTATAATCGTGTACCCATAGTCAGTGGCATCTGAACCACTGGATTTTTAAGTGTTTGAACACAGCATAAAAGGGCAATTTGTTAAAAATGCTTTTAAGCTAAGGCATATACTTTACACAATTATCTGGGACAAATTTTAAAAAGCAGACCATTCAAACTGCATTCTCAGACTCTGAGAAATGCAATCATTTATCCAGGAGGAAAACACATAAAACAATTAAAAAGTTAACTACCCATTTGCATACATGTATTTAACGACAACAAACGACAAACTGAACAACAAACGGTGGGCAGTTTCAGCTTCTCTTTTAAGATACTGCCTTTAATTCTAATAGATCTTAATTTTAACTTGTGTTATCTTTGTTTTCACAGCCACATAAACAGGAAGTGTTATTGATAAAAACTCCATTCAACTCCCTCCCTCTGCTAAATACTGAGGACATTTCAAGTAAACTGAGATCTAAATGTCCTGAGTTATATTTGGCCTCTTAGAAAGCCTTTAGTATCACTTGTAATTGTCATTGATTTGTGTATCTAATATCTTTTATGTGTTCTCCCTTGGCTATTCATCACTTGATTGCCTCAGACATAAAGCACTTGCAGTTTTCTAGTTTTCTCCAACCAAAGAATATCAAAGTGTAAGACAATGTCTAACATGACATTAAAGAGGGGAGTGACACACTAAACCTGACTACAAGAGAGGATCTATTGCAATAGGCTTGGACTGGAAAAAAAAATTCACAAAGCAAGGATAAGCATAAAACTGCTTTGTATTTCTTATTTTTGCCTTCAATATTTTTACTTAAATGATTAGCTGTCACTCACGTAATGTATGGCTACATCCTCACAAAATAATAAGTCTGTTACACATGAAATACTGCTTGGAGGGAAAGAAGCAAAACCACATCTAGCTAACTTATCTGCTTTTGCATTTGCACCAGCCCATCATGATAATCACATTTCTCTAGAAGATTTAATTTCCTTTTTCAGTATATAGCAATCCAAAACACACAGCAATACTACCATGTCCACTCAAAACCATGTTGCAGATCATCTCTAGCTTAATTTGCCTCTGTCTCCACGTGCATTTCCTGTGGGTTCTCATTCTGCAGCAAGCTACAGAGCTGTTTTCTCTTTGCAGACAGTCTCAGCCCACCTGACCTATTCACTTCACCTACTGTTGGTCACTAACTTGGGCACTGTTCTCTCTACACTCTTTACACGTGCACTGCAGAGAGGACCTCCTGAGGTGGTGATTCAGAAGCATTCAAATGGGCTTTATTTTGAACCGTTTCTCTACAGGACCTGTCCTTCTCTCTGTCAAGTCCACGTGGTTTACTGATGAGGAAACCTAGGCAGATACGTGCCTGGACAAGCACCTGGAACAGGCGCTGCAATTAGTGCAAATACACACTACATACTCCTTCCACAGGTCCTCCAAATGTTCAGCACGGCTTATTCTCTGCTGTCCTGTGTTCCTGGGATTCTGTATGATTTCTGAACTCCAGCAGTACCATTAAATGATCCCTCCTTAAAGACCACCCTTCATTTTCATGCTTATAAAACAAGGTGATGGCTGCTTATTTCTCTGCCTATACCTGCTCGTGGTTATCTGCCTGGCTGTTAGAAACACATACACTCCACATCTTAAATTTAGATTTTAAAGGGAAAAACGGGGAAAGGATCATCTCCTACATACACACTGAGAACTTACCTTTAACAGCAACAACACCAGCGTGTAAATAATATAATTTTACTGAACTTGATATATTTCCTGCCTCCACATTCATGTGCAGCATCTCTTGTCACAATGCTTTAAAATTCTCATAATGCGAGATTTAGGGGTTACTCACCAAGGCATGTTATCATGTCCTCAAGTTATTTGATTATCAGTATGTCTAATCCTTATTAAGCCTGGCATTTTCAAGTAAAACATATAGTTTACCTTTTTTTCCTTAGAGTCTGTCTAGCATAAGCCAGGATAGTTGTCTCTGTTACTGCAGAACACTTAAGCAGCAGTACTGCCTGCTCCTACAATATCCAGAACCTAATAACAAGGTATTGATGTGATCATGGGTACTCTTGTGCTAAGCTGACAGGAGCAGTTTGGGACCTGTTAGAGCTGAGTACTGGTTAAAGGTGTCATTCTCCATTAGCCAAATGCTGATCTCAGGGTGGAAGGTATACAGAAGGGCAGTTGAGAAAATGCATTAAATCTGACAGATTTCTCAAAAAAAAAAAAAAAAGAGTAACATTTTTGCTCCTTTTTATGTTCTTAATTACAACAAAGGAATATAAGCCTGATGTGAGCACAAGGCTGGTGGTCATTCTTGTCCAGTTCTGAAGGGAAGTTAAAAAAGTGCACAATTATGTCGTCAACACTCACATGCAATGATATTCCCATATCTATTTTTCATTCTGTTCTCATCTTTCTTAGCTGAATCCCATGGTGCAGACTGTCCTTCAAAGAAACTCTAAAAAAAAGGAAAGAAAGTGACATTAAGAAAAGCAGGCAGCAACAGTTACCTTATGGATAACAAAAGAGAAAGGCAAACAGTACTTGCGGGTATTGTTGTTAAGGTGTCATTTAACTGATTCTTTTACTGAGCAAAAATAAGAGTCTCCTGTTTAAATGGTATTTCTGCATAGCTCCAGATGTTACTTAAAATTTGACATGAGATTATCTGTGTAATAGCAAGAAGAATTATTTGCAAGTGAAGTGCTATTAAACCGTTCCAAATCTGCAACAGTGAGAGTCCTTCACTTGTGCTATCCAGACTCCCCGTACAGTTCTCATACACACACGTGAAGCTGAAGGAGCTTCATCATCAGTGTTGGAGCTGCTCCAGTGTTTGAGTGTAGAAATTACAGACTGTACTGATACGTTTTGTTTTTGACATACCCCAAGTTTCATTTACTTGTTGGCAGATGACCTCATGTATCAAAACATACACAGACATTTAAAACCATTCATTCAACTAGCACCCGTGCCTTTTTTCCCTTAAGCACAATTTATGACATCACCATGATGATTATTTTCTCAGAGAATAAAACCAGCGTGATTTTGTGAAAGAAATCATCTCATATTCACCCAACCTCTGTGCTCTAGCTAATAAAGCTCATGTAAATAAGAAAGTTGAAGGTGCTAGAAGTTTATTTTTACGTTAACAAAACAAAGAAGCTGCCAAAAGGGCAGGAAGCAAGTTGTTAGGGCCTACCTGTCCTGTGCTTTCTGTGATGTAAGAGAGCATTTGCACAATCTCTTAATTTATACATTGTATCCATAAGTCATATGACAAAGATGCATTTTAAAATTTCATATAAAAATATTAATCTTGTGTTAAAAAACATTTAGTTGCCAAGCAAACTACTGGAATTCTATCATGATTATGGCCAGCCTTAACGGATGTTTTCATCTTTTTACTAGAATCATCAGTAGATTAAATCTTTTGTACCACACTAAATAGGGAAAACATGGGGAAGTTTATATCTCTTGCAAGATCTCAACACATTCTGAGCGGTTTAAAACAGATAATGCCCATTAAATTGTCTACCATTAGTGTCCTTTGCCCTCAAATTTGAAGAAAATTGTTTTGCAAAGCCCAGTGATTTCCAATAGCAAAGAGCATAAAAGTCAAAACAAACCCTTGATCTCTTGCTGAAGTCAATGGAACACAAGGGCATGCAGTGTCTAAAATGGGTATTCTTTTAGTACGTTCACTAGAGTACTGGTTTCCAACTTATGATCTAGAAATTCCTGGGAATACACAGACTACTTCTAAAATGTTTGTAAATAGTAACTCAAGAAAACCAGAAGCCTTGTCAGTGGCTTCAATTCATTTTTCCTTCGTCTCTCCACACTTCCTTAGAAAATTTTTAGTGGTTTGGAAATTGAAATTATTAAAACCCACTAATACAAATAAATTTCTCCTTAATCATAGCATGTCATCATTGGATACAGGTCTGAGAAACACAGACTGCTACCAGGATAGAGAAGTGGAACCCGGTGAATCCTAAGATGATTTACAGCTTTGGGGCTCTTTGCCAAGAAGGCATCAATCGTTATCTGATTATAGATTTGCCAACGGCATCTAAAGCAAGCAGGCCCTCCCACTCTAGAGCACTCTCACCTCAGGCTGGATGGAAATTACTTTTCTAATAAGTCCGACCAAACTGCGTAAGGAATGGGCGAAGACCTATGTCTCAATTTCTTGCAAAGTTCACACTCTCAGACAACACTGGGTGATGAACAATTAAACACAGTTAAAGGCAAAGCAGAGGTGGAAATGTTCAGCAGCAAAGCTCCAAAGACAACAAACTTAAAATTCATCTATCTCAAATTTGATGTGGATTTTACATTTCAGAGAGCCAGGCATACTACTGAAAATTCTAGTTTTCTTACAGTCCTTCTCCTAGAGACTAATGCATAGAACTGATCTGTAAGAAATTACCCAGCAAGTGGTTTTGAGTTTAATTCACTGAGCATTACATGTGCTGTTACAGAGAGAGTCCTGCTTACACAGCTTCTGAGCCTACACCTTGCAATATGGAAGACCCAAATATATTCCAAGGGACATCTTGCTTCTCTCTGTCCCACTAATGAACTTTCACAAAATTGCTTTAAACCAGTCGAATAAAATCAGTCCCTGGAGGCAACTGGGAAAGACTGAGGTGGTGCTGAATTCAGGGAAGAAATACAATGGGCAGTGTATGCTTTCGGAAACTTGTCTGGGTCTCATCCGCAATGTTTGAGTTCAATTTCTTCCACCTGTTTGGCACTTCTGAAAACAACGGTAAGTTTAATGAGCCTTACAGATAAACCATCTCCTAACAATATATCTGCAACATAGATAAGTCTGTTCTTTAGAAGAGATATGCATCAAACCTCACACAACAGCAAAGACCAGGAAACAGATTTACATTTCCAGCTACTGCTCACTGACTTCACTTTCTTTACAAAAAATGTATTATAGCAAAAGAACTTCAAAAAAATATTTTTCTTTGAGTTTTTATCAATAAATTAGTGAATGAAATAAAACATATCACATAGGGAAAATAAGACATAATTTATGTAGATCCATTTTTCTTTTTAATTCATTTTGGGATACACACTGGTATTACAGTGAGAAGAGTACAGCAAAGATAATTTGAAGGAAGAGGTATTACAGTGCAAAAGCATAAAAAGAAACAGTTATTGTAAAAGACAGCTGGAGTGTCATTTCCTAAATTCCCCATGTGCTGCCATTACACAAACTGCAACAGAATGATAATCCACAATGTATTATAAGGAGAAATCTCATTTGTCCCACAAGTAAAGAACAGAGCAGATATCTCATAACAGATGATCTGTCAAGATCTTTCCTTACTTGTGAGAAACACACGTTTCATTACAGAAATTTTTTAAATCTCTTTCCTGACATATCACTCTCCAGGGATGCTGCTGCACAGCAGCCCACACATTATCTTTGTGGCTATTCATTCGAATTCATCCTCAGAAGGTTCTTAAAATTGCGGACCGTTAGGAAGAAATATGGCCCCTAAACAGCTTCACTCCACCAAATGCTTGGCAAGGGCAATGGAGAACCGAAAATGAGTATAGGCCATTTCTCAAATAATTTAAAGTAAGTATTTCTTCAACTCAAAATCACACAGAACCTTGGCTACCCAGCCTCTGTGATCTTCTTGAAAAATTAAATGCTCTTCAAGCCAGCTGTTGTTACAGAAGACATTTCAGTATGCATGTCAACTGTCATTCTGTTAGTAGAAAATATTTCAATAATCAGGATAAAACACTTTCAGAAGAAAAATTAATTACAGAGAACTGCTTTATATGCAACATGAAAACTGGTCAGTGATGCAGCAGCAGGATCATCTTAGGATGAATGTGATGCTTTTGCGTGCTTTAACTCAATACTGCAGTGGTTTGCATTAAAAATTAAATATTTGCCAAGGGCTAATTCACTGTGACCCTCAGACTAGAAAATAAATGCAATATCTCAAATGAGAGGGGGAGATAATCATTGCAAATACAGATTTTTAAAAATTACTCCCTTTCCTCATTTAAAATTCATAAGGCCAAAAAATATTGGAAAGGACCTATATAAAAGTACAGTTTGAAGAGGCTGAAATGAGGGTAACAGAGTGAGATCTTCAGAATAAAATTTGTATCTCTGTTGATTGTCATCTTTGTCAACACAGTTTCTATCCTGGATTTCATGCTTCCAGATAAGGATACTAAAAAAATACATCTTTGTAAGTGCTTTAAGATCTACAAATGTAAAGTGTGGAATTACTATTTTTATTATTAATCAAAAACCAAGCAGCAACTTCTTAAAAAAATACTTTGTAGTTGCTAGGTGACAACAGCGTACTCTCCTACAATGTCATTTACAAAAAGGCTCTTAGAAGCAAAGAAATGAGAAGTTAAGGACATAATAAACCTTGCTCTGCCAACTTATTAAGCAAGAATATTATTTGTAGGCACAAAGAGATGCATATTGCACTGTGTAACAATCTTAAGTTTGACCTGTGGATTTGTTTTCAAATGTACGGGTCTTTATGATATCTGATTTTCTCTACTGACTCTGAGTTTCTTCACTGATAACATCAATTTTCCACTGTTATTTCTAAATAATCAGATTAAGATGAATTTTAACCACACTGGTAATGTGACCTACCCAGTTATAAATACCTCTGGGTTTGTTTTTAAGTTACATGCAGAGAGTTATGCACTCTGTCTACTTTAGGCCAGACCAGAAAACTAAGAGTGATCCTAATGGAGGTCCTTGCTTAAACTCAGTTAGCTAGAGAAGAAACTTATATTTCTACTATAGTCCTTTGAGTTGAAGCTAAATTAGATGCCTAAAATGCCCTGAATTTGATAGTGAAGATTCATTACTAGTTTAACACTAATGCTGTGTCCATTTTATATGCGGAGATTACAGATGGGGAAAAAATGCATCCATCAAAGTCTGAGTTAAGATCCTAGGATCACATCAGACTCTTTGTATTTACAAACCCTAGTAAATACACATTTATTTTTAAGCAAGTCCATAAATGTTTGGAAGACAAGGATCTTCAGGCTCACTTAATGAACACTGCAAGATTTGTGAGTGCAGTAAATCTGTCAATTCATTGGATTTTCAGTATTCAGAATCTGCTAAATATCTAGCATGTAAGGATGTTCTTTTGACTTAATAACATTAACTGGTTTTTTTTAACAGAAAATTGAAATAATCACATTCAGTTTGTTGATAACTGTGTATTTAGACTATTAAGGAATTTAAAAGGGTCACTGATAGTTACGTTGAAAGAAATCTGCAGGGAAGTCCAAGCTATTAAACAACATTTTTAATCTTCTAGTCACTTTGAGGGAAGCTTTCATCATTGAAAATGCATCACCTTTAGGTATTAGATCTCCCCAAGTGTTTGCAAGCAGTGGTAAATGATTTCACTGACGGTAACCCAGTGTATGCAAGCAGCTCTTCATACTTCAGTCATTGCTTTGGTCACTGAGAGCATCTGTGGATGACAGCCTGCCACTAGAGAATATATTCACCATCAGCTTTTCCTTCTCTGTCAGTTTCAATCACCGAGAATTATGTCCAGTTTTCAAATAATGGAATTTAGAAAAACATTTTACTGTCTGCCCTTGAAAAGTGTCTGTTGCAAGAGCCAATGTGAAACTCTATCTAATCAATGTAAACTGCCTTCGGCAGCTATAAAGCACTTACTGGTGTGTTACTGTAGCCTAGGTCTGAGCACAGAAGAAAAATACCCCAAAACCCAATAGACTTGCAAATAGAATACATTGATGTTATAGCTAAAACTCCCTTGTTGTGTCCAGATTCTTCTGGTAAAATTAGGCTGATAGTTTACATAAGGTTTTCTATGCATGAGATAAAAGATGCAGATCAGTTCTAAAGCAGATAGAGAGTTAGAGTCTGACATACAGCACCCCTCTGATACTGTTCCCATTGCTCCTTTATGTGGCTGTTCCTCCTTGAATTGATGTAAAAAAACCCAGAAACATCCACTCAAAGGTTTGCATAGCCAGAGGTAGGAAACAGTCTTTTCTTTCTCAGGTGCATTTAGGTTATTCTGCATTACACATGAGAAGAAGAGTAAGGAAAGCAAAAGTGCTTCTGGTCTTTTGAGACATTAAACATCATACTCACTGCCTACATTAAATGTTGAAATGGAAGGGAAACTGTTACCTCCTCCACTGACTAACTGCAGCATGCCTTAACACTTGGATTTCAAAACAAGGACTAAAACCACACAGTAAGACAAAATCTGGTACTAATTCTGTGATTGCATTGGTGCGCTCATTTTTCAGGGGCAATGCTTTCAATTAGTGTACTTCCTAATATGTTTGTATTTTTAAAGTCACAGGCTTTGTTACTTCCTGGATAACTGGCCAGTCTAGTCAAGCTATAGCAGCACAAGGAAAATGTATTAAAATGATCAAACTGCTGCAGTATGGTTCTAGGAATGACACAGATACTTGTATCCCTTAGCATGTGTAGCTCTAGCTGACAATAGCATTGGGAAATATACATGAAATTTAGTTAACACTATAGGACAAGAGAGTAGCTCACGAGCTCACTAGAATAGAGAAGTAACTTAAGCGAAAGCGACTTGTCAGTCACTGTGAACATTATGAAGGTGTTGCACATCTTCAGCAATAGCAGGTCGTGAGTGCCAGCCATGCTGAAGGCTGGTTTTTAGATGCTAAGTGCAGTTGAACAAGATAATCAAGAATAAGGGTTTTTTTTTCTACCCAGTGCTTTATCTGACAGTGTCTAGAATTCCTTGGGGAAGGGACTCAGAGAATGAGGCGACCTTAGAGACACTACAGGAGAACACATGGCATGGCTGGAACCGCCACACAGACCCACCCAACTTCTTTCCTGGAATGTGTCCTCTCCTGTGGAATGGAAGTTGTGTGATTTGTAAAACTGCATATATTGGTGATTGAAATATTTTGGTAGCTTAGTATATTTAGTCTCCAATAACCAATTGTCATTTGGTCTTAAACTATGACAAGACTGCAAAAAAGTGTCAGAGTATTTCTGTAAAACCTAACAAAGAATTGCTTTCCATATATTTTTAACCCAACCTATTTATGAGATCTATTAAGAAGGTGTAACTCATTATCTTGGTATCTAACAGCAAAGATAACACCTGAAACTCACCTGTAATATTCAACAGCAGGAATAGAAATCTTTATAGATTCTGCAGAGTGGTCTAAAGATTTGATAGATAACCTAGTTTTGATAGGCTTTCAGAGCCATTTCCATTTTACCTACTTAAGTTTTAAAAACTCCATTACTTTAATTCCTTTAAAATTTTTTAAGACTTCCATTTAAGGAAAGATTTTAGAAATATGGTGAAATGTGAATTAGTAAGAGGACTGCAATAGAACATACAATTAAAATTCTAATTTAGAAACTTATTCCCTGGCATACTATACAGCAATAACTTAACCTCATAAATCTTCCTGATTTATCTCCAGCAGAAAAATACAGTATGTTGATAGGATTTCATGATCCTTTTTTATAGAACGGACCCTCTGGGTACAATATGCACACTTGTGCTGTAACTAATGTGCAGGATATATTATTTTTAACTTGTGTGTAAAAGAAAATAAAGTTGGTCTCAGGCAGTGCTTATTTCCTCTTATGAAAATGAATTTCCTGCTTTTGGAGGATTTAAAGAATACTTTTTATGTACAGCATGTGGGATTTTCTTATCTCCCTGTTCCTCCCCAATTTTTTTCTTCACACAGCATGTAATTAGAAGTTTTATTCATAACCATCATATCTGTGTATTTTCAAGAAGAGTGTGAACTTGAGCAACACGCATGACTGTAATGTCTGTAAACATAAAGTGAATGAACACAGGCTACTCTGAATACCAACTAGTTCTGTGCTTTGATAGGAAACCAGAGAAAGAAACTGATGACCACACAAGCACTATCCATCCTTTTGTGAGCAAGACTATCTGCTTCATTATTCATTAACTGTGCCATGTCCTTGCTTCCTCCCTACGTTGTTACAAAGGATGTAATTACACTTTAATTGTACACACACGAGTAAAAAAATGGTGCTGAATTTTTTATTTCTTAATGAGAAATCCTACCTACCAAGACACAGGTATTTCTTTACTACAAGGATGGTCAGGCACTGGTGTGGATGCCCCATCCCTTGAAGAGTTCAAGACCAGGTTGGATTGGGCTCCAAGCACCTAGGAGGAGGTGTCCCTGTCCATGGCAGTAGGGGAGAAACGAGACGATCTTTGAAGTTCCTTCCAACCCAAACCATTCTGGGATTCCACGATTAACACAAAAGAGGCAGGACTCCAGGTCACATACAGCCCACGGAATGTGTAGGTAAGGTAAATTCTAAATTGACTTCTTTATACTATCTCCGTAAGGGTAACATGTAAATACCTCAAAGGACTTGGACAGAAAGAAAATTCTCAGTCTGGTCACTATGACGTGGCTTGAATGAGGCCAAAATGGAGTGGTATCTTAAAATGTTGTATGAAGGCAGAGACACTGAATTTGAGCTAATGCAGGTCTCAAAGGTACCATTATAACCTGATTTTTCACCTCTTGTTTTTCATTTCCAAATTTTATTCAGGAAACTCTTTTTAAAAAAGTCCCTTTCTACCAAGCAAAACATTCCTTGCACAATGCTACTTAGAACTCAGAGGTACATCACTCCTAGATTTTCTCTATTGTACTCAGAATATTAGCAGGCAAAAAACCTAAAAACTGGTTTTCGGTACCTTAGAGCTTTGAGAACATTATTTGGAAGCTTTCTGTGCACTTTAAATTTTAATTCAAAAACTAATAAAAGATTTAAATATTTTTTCTGAGTCTAGCCCATTTTTCCTCCAAAAGATTAGCACTTTGATATTTGATTTACTTTACAAATAATAAAAGCTTGCCCCAGGTAATGGTTTCAAAGAGCTAATGAAATATTATTAAAGTAGAGCATAAAGATACAATATGCTGTGAAAAAAGAAGGCAAGGACTACAGATTTGTTCTTCCTATAGTAAAGAGAAAAGTTTGCAATTGGTTTAAGATATAACAAAAAAGGAAAAAAGAAAACAAAAGGAATAAAAGAAAAAAGAAATGAAAATGAAAAATTCAGAGTGAGAAAGAGGGAGAGGGAGGAGAAGAAGAAAATACAAAAAAGTTTAGTCACCATAAGAAAAAGTCTGCATTTGACTGAAGTGGTAAGCTTTGTGTTGCAGTCATTAAAATTTCCTGTTCATTTGTGTTTTACATAGTGACTGATGAGAGCTACTTCACTCGTTGCCTGGATATGCTGTGTAATGAACAAAAAAGGCTTAATGATTCAAGAAACTCCTTCTGATGTGGGAAATACTTTCCATGGCAAAACACTTCTTTTCCATGACTTGACTGACACTGTAAGCCTGGGACATCATTCTTTGAGCAACTATATTATTTGAAAAGAGACGATTTATTTAATACCTGTGCACTTCTGCTTACTGAAGATTATTTCTAATGAAAGGTGATCAGCATTAAACTGGTGGACACATACACTGATAAGAAAGATGACTTCTGACATATTTCTAGCTAATCCAGTAATATTTTTGTCTGATTTTATCTGAATTCATCATTGCAATTGAGACAACGCTCTGAGCTCAGAATTCACAAGAACTGCCTGACTTTAAATTATCAGCTAACCCAAGCACAGAAAACCCGATAAAATCTTCAAATCCCCGGTAAAGACAAGTTGTTTGTGGTTTAGAACCACACAGTTTGGAAAAACCTTCAATGGAATAAAATTCCCTGAAGCAACAGAAAACGGCATGTGGAGAAACAAAAGCAAACAAACGTTGAATTTGAAAAGTGAATGAACCCCTCCCCCTATCTTCATCCAAGCTGTAATGTACACACAGCTGATCTAACCTTTCAGAAGTGATAAAGCACCCCTCAGATTTGGCTCACAAAGTGGGCCTCAAGGGTTTCCATGAGTCTATCTCGGCTGCTCTAGTTAATATAGTTTGAATAGAAGATAAGAGAGAAACAAAGCTCACATAATAAGATTTTAATTCTGCTACAGGGCGACACCGACATCACATTTAACTACAAGATAAAAGCCAGAGTACACTGGGGTGCACAGATGGAACACAAATATTTTGCACACTGTTGTTTTTCCCTGTGGATAAGATAGAACTTTTCAAGGGAAGTAAGAGCAGTAGGGTATGCTAGAACAGATAAAGGTCTACTTGCAGGCCCTTTCAAAAAAAGGATAGCACTTCACTGTGCTGGTTCATTACATTTTTTGATCTTCACAGAAGGCTTTGGTGCCTCGATGTCTGCTTTGCTTGTTTGCAAATACACTGTTTGCTAGCATCTATAAAGTTAATCAGTCATTCCTCTGGGCTTGACATTTAGCCCAGCATTTTCCTTGTTCTAAAGAAAAAGATCTCCTATCTAAAAGCTACATGTCTATTTACCACTTTTCCTGGCTGGCATCCAGTCCCATAGCTTATCATTTGCTCTACTCTTCTGCTTCGAGGAGAGCAGCAATGGGTCACAGCAGAGCCACTGAGAACTTCCACAGCAATGGGAGCTCCCCCTACTTCATTATTCAAAAATCCTGGCTCTGGGTTTTAAAGTTATGTTTCCTTTTCCCAGACATCCCTCTGCAGGCTCTCACTCTGTAATTGCTTCCTGTCAATCATCTTCCCTTTGGACAACTGCACACTTACTGGAAAGGTGGGTAAAAACTTTGAAGAAGATGGTGTTGGTCCTAGACAATTTCCCATCTCTCTGAAAAACTACTCCAAGAATAATACAGAGTATTTAAGTGCATATGAAGATAATCAGCATAAAAATAGTAGAGGTAGTAATGGGATTGACAATGATGACAAGTGTTGCTGTCAGTTGTTAACCTAATTATTTTTAGTTTGCTCACTGTACACTGACAGACAGCAGCACTTCAATACAGCCCCAAGACTACTCATTAGAACAAACAGTGCCTGCTTAGGCACACTAATGAAGAGCAGCAGCTCACCAACCTGAATTGCCTTATTTTGATGTTTGAAATGTATGTACAGCACTTCCTCATTCCAAGAGAGGTAACCCTCCAGAAATTCATCAACCAGGCTTAAAACCAGACAGTTCATTCTAATATATAATACACAGAATCAAGGCTACTCAAATGACCCAGGCTCAGCTGATGGGTAATGTGTAGTGGAAGTACTCTGTGGAAGTTAACAATAAGGGAAGGGCAAAAGGGGATGCTGTTCCTAAATGCTCTTATTTGAAGAGCAGTTCTGCATCATTCATCTAACACCAGGTATGTGGTACTAATATATTCTCAGCAGAAAAAAACAATACATATGTGACAGTTCCACTACAGCATGTACCCACAGGAGCTTATTGATGGACATTTGGATTGTCCAGCTCTCTTTCCATGTAATCAGCTATTATATTCCTGTTGCCTGAGAAAGAAACTTTCAAAGAGCTTTGAAATGCCTTCTGAACTTGTACTGACCTTGTGCAATACAGTGGGGATCCATGAATGTCCCAGTGCAAGTATCTCCCGTCTTATTTATCACTCGCACAGCTACATTCAGAGAATATACTCTGCAAGTGAAGTAAGTACTGAACTAACTAACTACCAGAAAAAGTCTATCTCCAGCAATAATGATGGAGATGGGAATTTGAGTGTCACGACTTACTTACTGGACAGATGTGCAACAAGGATGTCTCTTCTCTAGTTTGGTGGTGTTTTACAATTGATACGTACAAGCAACAGCACAGTTTAGTAAATTAACAACCCAAATGTAATGCTCACAGCAAACAGACTCTAGCAAACAAAAAAAAAAGGGGAAGAAAAGTGCCATTGTTTGACAGAACAGTCTTTTTTCTAAAGGACAATATGGTGAGGACATGAAGGTGAGTTTTTCTGAAGTAAAGAGAGCTAACTGAAAAGTTACCAAGTCTGTGTTAACACAAATGGATTACAAAATAAGAAACTTAAAGAAATAAAGGGTTAGTCACAAAGAAAAAAAACAGTGCAAAATATTGTTTATGTTCAGAGCCTTAAGAACAGAAAAGGAGCAGTCAGAGTTCTGCATTTAGATCACACCTATGACATTATTCTGTGGATTTTTTCCTGGTGTGCAGGACCCTTCTGAACATGTCACCTAGCTACTCTTTTGTTCAGATTCTGATCTTGCTGAGTATCGAAACAATTCTTCAGTAATGAAGATTGAGGTTTAACGACTTGATGTATAATTCTGGCTTTTGCAATCTGCTTCTTGATTTTCTCTTTTGCATAAACTGAACAAAACACAGCAATTTATCAGCTATCCGTAGACATTTCAAGATTTATATACATTGCAGCTCTAAATTTTTATTCTACATTTCCTTTCATTAGAACACTGCACTCAAGCTAGATTAATTGAGGCAAGCCAACATTGTAACAGCTCTACTGAATAGCAGCAGATGCCTTTATTCTCTGCATCCCTCTGTAAAACAGAACTTTAAAAAATTTGAGTCTCTATATAAATATTTCCCTTAGAAGACAATACAAAGATTCCAGGCATCTGTTTCTCATTAAGCCAATTACTAGTTGTTTAAAATAATCCAAAAAAGTCTGTATTTATTAGATTTATTATTAAACTCTATGAGCCAAATTCTGCAAATGAAACAACACAAAATGATGAAGAGTGAGCTAGATGGACGAGAGTGACCTGGCACTGAAATGTTCCAATCCTGACATTAGGTGGAATAATAAATATCCAATCTAAACCTCCCCTAGCACCAACTTGACACTGTTTACTTCTGTCCTGTTGCTTGCTACCTGGGAGAAGAGACTGACCCCCACCTGGTTACAACCTCATTTCAGGTAGCTGAAGAGAGAGATAAGGTCTTATGTGTCCCACTTTGGCTCCCTACCTTGCCCTAAGTCAACCTGAATCTTAGTCCCATAAGAATATATTTAAAAGTATATTCGAGACAATACCCCAAAAAAAGTATGGTTTGGTTTTTTTTGTATTAGGTACCTGAATTTGGAAGCTTTCATTCTTTGTAACATCACTGTAGTCGTAATAGCTGGCAACTAAACTTGTCATATCACTTGAAATACAAACACTTGATATGATACCAGATCAAACTTGAATTCTGGCACAAATCAAGTTAATTTTTCTGTTTTTCATTAGAAGATGCTGGAACTTTTCCAGGTGTGGGCTGAAACTGTATGGTGAATGGAGTACTTCACTGCTTTATACACATGAATTTCAGCTTTTAAAAATGTGGTGTGTATTAATGACAATCAAAATAGTACTTTCTATAGAGTATTTTTTCCCTTTTTCTCCACAGAGAGGAAAGCAATCTTTTTAGGTTTTTTTTTTCCCAATATTATTGCACTACTAAGCTTGGGCACTCCGGAACACTGCTGCTCCACACCTGAACAGTCGTATGGGTAGCACTATCCAAAGATTTCATGACACCAAAAAAATCACGTTACACTTCCAGATTGGTCAGTCAGGTTTCCAGGGTCGCCAGCGGGGAGTGTAAATACTGATGAAACACAAGCAGACCTCTGTGTCAGTGTACAGTAAGACAAAAACTTGGTACCTTCATTAGTTTCTTGGCCCTTGGAAAGGGACTATTTTAAAATAAGATTCGACCTGATCCCCTATAAGATATTTAAAGCAATTCCACTGTAGCATACTTCAGCTAAAAGAAAACATACTCCTAGTTATGTCAAAATGAAAGACATTTGCTTCCCAACTAGACTGTCCTTCTACCTCAGCAATGTTCAAATATCGATTAGTGGCAGGATTAAAGTGTTTTAAAAAAAGTCACCAAAAAATAAGAAACACAGTCTCAATAACAAGAAATAAAAAGCAATCCACAAAACAGTTAAACTTGAAAGAAGCTCTAAATCCTGCACATAGCATTGCTTTTCTAGCTTTCTTTGTGTGCCAGAGATACATGTGCTTAGTAAATACCAGTAAAATAAACACAAATTCTGTGCAAAAAACTGACAAATGGAGGGAAAATATGTCAATCTCAAGCCAGATCTACAATTAAACATATAAAAAGCATGAGCAATTTATGTGATTTTCCTTGTATTCAAACACTTTTGTATGTTCTAGCTACTGTCGCATCTATAGACTTGATTCACAATGTAACCATCAAAACTTAAAATTCAAGCTGCTGATGTTGTAAAAGAAGAGATAATTAAAAAGTCAGTGCCAAAACTGAAATGTGTATAAAAATACTAGGGAAGCAGCAAGACACCAAATTTGCTTAGATTTTAAATGTTTTTCCCAGTGCAAAACTAAAGCAAATGCTTTGGTGTGGTTTGGAAGCTCAACCTGTTTAACTTCAAAAATTCAGATAGTGGTGCCCCTTTTGCTCTCCAAAACATGAGAAGAAGTGGTTTACTGCCCACACTAGGAATTTAATTCCACTACCTCAATGTGCTGTAAATAATACAACTCTCATGAAAGGGTCTAATTAATGGAAACAAGATTCTTTGCAGAATAAAGCACTGCTCAGAATAAAGGCTCAAGGATTAGGCCTTAGCATAGCAGCTATATGCTTTTTATATAAAAGTATTTACAACTGAATTTCTTCTTTTCTCTTTCCCTTTACAGCATCTTCAAACTGCAGCCCCTGTCCACAGCAGTCCTGCAGTCCACCAGTAAGACAGTGAACCAGGAGAAGAGCTAGTAAAAGAAAAGAACTAGAAAACACTGAGGATGCTATCTGATTTAAGGAGCAGTTTATGTTCTTTATAAACTGAAGTGATGTTAGTTCTATAAAACTGACTACCAGTATGGGAAAAAAAAGGAAAGAATTACCATTTCACATCACATTGTTTGCTGTGTATATACAGGAGCATTGATTTATTTTTTTCCTCTTTATGTGTGTTAACAGCCACACTGGGTCAAACCAGAGGTCCATACAACCGATTAGTTTTTCTACAACAGAACTAGTAGCAGATGTTTACAAAAGTGTATGAAGAATAGAGCAAATAGAGAGTGAATCTTTCCCCAGCATACCCTTTTAGCTTCTAGCAATCAATGGCTTTCCTGAGCAATCTCTTCCTCAGCCAGAGACTGCACACAGCCATTGTGTTTAATAATGAATTTGTCTAGCCCATTTTTTAACCCATTTATAATTTTGGCTTCACAGCATCTTGAGGCAATGAGCTCCACGATGTAATTATGTGCTGTGTGAAAAATATTTCCTTTTGTTCATTTTAAACCTGCTGCTTAATAGCTTTGTTGGGTGCTCCCGATTCCCTGTATTATAAGGAATAAAGAATAATTGCTGTTAGCATTGCAGAGGTAACACTGATCTCTGGCACAGGTCAGAATATCCTAAGGGGGTATTACAGCAGCCAGGAATGAGTGATATTTCACTGTCCTGGAAAGAAAGTAGAGACTTGGTACGGGAGCTGATAAAGTGGCTCTGTGTCACTTCTAAGGATTTCCTTACTTACATAATCTTTAGGAAGTTTATTATGCCAACCTCAGGGAAGCTGTGTACAACAGTGTTACACAGAGCATAAAAGGTGGAGTTGAAGTATGAGTGGGTGAATGAGCAAAACCACAAACTGGAAATGCAGAGTTTTACTTCAGTTTTCTTTGTCCAGCTTGACCAGAGACACCAATGACAAACAGAAACAGCTGCAGATAAAAATCAAGGCTAAGTGAACAAAAGCTCAGCAGATATCACAGCCTAATGCAACGGACAATGCTCTGAAATACTTTTCAAGCAAACAATAAACTAAAGTGTTCCAGCAGTGACTAACGGTTGACACCACATGGAAGAGCAATACTGGGATCACAAAAGACTGAAGAACTGTTGCATGCAGACTTTCTCAAGATTAAAACGCATGTGTCTCAACTTGACAGTCATGCTTAGATTCAGAGGACTTTGGAAGGACATGAAAAATCTAAAAAGAGCTTTGCACGATAAGCTTTTCCCCATCTATTTAAGTCTCCTCTGTTCTTTCCTAACTATTCATGTGGGGTTGGAGGTGGCTGCTTTTACTGTTATTTCCTGAGTAGAGGATACAGGATCTGACCTACCTTTCTAACATTTGTTATGTCATACTGGAAATTTGTTGCTTGGCCATCATTCTTGGCAAGGAAAAGCACAGAGATTGCTCATGTAAAGATATTCACTGTAGACAATCTGACTGGTAATATTATCTCATATCAAAACTCTGAGCTCTGTGATACAGCCAAGTATGTAAGCATCAAAGGTAAAGTATTTTTGTTGTCTTCTCCCAGACTAATCAGAAACTAAGACTTTATGCTTACTTCAGGAATCAATACTGCACTGTGTGGAAGCTTCCACCATCCCAGAGCAAGCAGTAGGAGGCACTTCATTCAGAAAGGAACCCTTTATGCATGGGACAGAGACAAAAATCTACAATTTCACAAAAAGAGCTTATGCCCCCTTTACTGCAGGCTTCCTTTGTTAGCCGAAGGCAGCCATAGCTGTGTCTGCCTCTGGACAGCCTCAGCCTGTGCATCAAAGCAGGTCCTTATTTCTTTTTATTCCCTTTGGTGTGTGGTGTAAGAGCCTGTCTCTTGGAGACCCAGACTTCTGTCTTGTAGATATAAGAACTTCTTTTCTGTAATATATTAGGAACACTTATTACAGCATAGGCAAGCACCTTAAAGCTGGATGAGTAATAACTGTGCTCAGCTGATTTTAACAAACATATGCCATTTATTTTTAACACAGACCAAAGCAGAGCACTGTCAGTCATGAATCTTTTTAAGATCTTTAGGGGAAGAAACTGCACCATTCTTGCAGACAGATATTCAAGCTTCTTCACCATTATATGAGCATGTCTTAACTATTATGTCTCTGATGTCCCTTGTGTGGCTTCCATTTATGTAAAAAGTAAAATGTAAAACAGGAAAGAAGGTATATTAAAAGCAACTTCAAAACAGTCCCTTAAATCCCTTTAAAACCAACTGAACTTAAACATGTGCTTAAGGTCTTCCCTCTCTTGGCTTCCAAATCACGTTGTAGACCTAAACCTTTCAGCTTTTGTGTGTGGATTTACGTCGAGTGACTCCGACCTGCTGTTTCTGTCTTGTGAAGAAGTGTCAATATTATGAATTTTCATCAGTCTTGAACTGAGCTGCAAACCCAGTAGCTCCAATAATTTTACATGGTTGATGCTGCCATCATGTCATTTCTGAAATACTGACTCTCACTGACAGTATTTCACAAGTCCCCAAAGCCAGCCTGCTTTTCCTTCTGCTCACTCTTGGGCTGCTTTGTTTCCATGGGTATTCCAGACTTCCCATCAGCTTTGCCCTGGAGGCCTGTGTTCTGCCCACCGTTACCCTGCTAATCTTCGCCTGACCAAGGTGCCTGCATCTCCTCACAGCTGTTTGGCAGGCCGTGTCCCCTACACCTCTGAAATGACTCGCTGTGGACCCGGGGCGACCTCGCTGTTAATTAATCAGACAGATGCAGAGCCAAGCAGCTCAGCAAACAGCACAGCCCCACAGCAGTGAAGGCAGGGGCACCACGGAGATCCAGAGCGATGGGTAACTGGGGGAGCAGCTATCACGCACAGACAGGGGCAATGGCAGGAAACCAGCAAGAGAGAATAGAAGCTTGCCAGCCCCCTTGTCTGCCCAATTACGACCTGGCAGATTTTCAGTGGACTTAACACTTCCCGCAGACTCTTTTCGGCCCATCAAATCGGTATGTTGTTACAAAAAAAACCCCCATTCCTGCTAGAAAATTATGAGCATCTGTTCCATTGACAGGACACTCACTAAAGCACTACAGGAAACATGTAAGAAGAAGTGTTGTATTCCAGATAGAAAACTTCTTAAAAGGTACACTGAGCCACAGGCTACATAAAAAGACATATTTTCATTTCCTGAAAAATTTGCAATGGCAACTTTAACTTCTTTAAAACAAACGCATTATGGAAAATACTGCATATTTTACATATGCTGTGGATAAACTGATGCTAAATGAAAACCCCAAAAGCTAAATTATGCTAATTTGATTTGAAAAATGTTCCTCTCACTTTACAAACAGCTCTGGTCATGAGACCAGCAATGGACTAAAATGCCTAATTATTTGTAGTGAATAAATGCAATCTATTGAAAACACAGAGTGTATATATAATTAATAAAGAATAGATTATAATTGCATTTAACATCATCTGCATAATTTAAAATGGAATACGTACTTGACCGATTTTTTATATCTTTTTAAAGGGCACTAATAAAATATGAAGAAGGTAAGAAGCCTTACATGAGTAGGAAGTAATGAATAATATCTTGAACATTAAAGCACAATATATTATTCTGTGCACATAAATTGGACCAAATAATTTTTGCAGGTGCAATGGCAAAAGTATGGTACATCAGCACTTTTCAAAAGTAAATAATATGTTAACTGAAGAAGGGATTACAGATTCTGATCAAATATTCAATGTCTTATTTGAATAATTAATAAGTCAGGCTGGTGCAAATACGCAGCAAATAGCCTGCAACGTTTCAAAAACTTTTCTTTCTTTCAAATCATACTTGTCACTAGCACTTAGAATGTTTAACCTATCACCTTACTGCTGTGAGCATTAAAGCCATTCTTGCGGATTTCCCTCTGGAAACTCACATTATGACTGAAATGATGTTCCAGTGGCCTCATTTAGTTTCCTACTGTCGTGTTCAATAGCCCATAACAATACATAGATTGGTTAAATCTGAAATTAAACCCTGATTTCAATAGGTACAGAGAGAGCATGAACTTGATACTAGCAAAAGCATAGCAGCAAGATCAGTCAGCAAAAATGACTTAACTTAATGGACAACCAGAATCAAATATACTGAAAAGTCTGCTTAGTACAGTCTGACTGTTGCTCAACCTGTGGCTGCCAAAGGGGATGAAGACAAGACAGGCAGGAGAATAATGTTCAACAGATTTCACATGCTACAATAGTGGAATGATGTGTGTTTGTTATTAATAAGAATATATCTCTGTGTACATCCTAACATGTAGGAAGGAAACAGTAGGATGGAAAAGGTTAATTCTTTCCATTAGTATTATATAACCCCTGTGCTAATTACTAGGACTTGTCATGTGGATACGGGATTTTCAAAGATCTGCGTGGTACTAAGTTGACAACAGTCACTGAAACTTGGAAAGTATTTATTTTATTGCTCCAGTTTTACATTGCACATGCCCACAAATCTTTCCAGAATATATTGAGAAAGATTTTGCAATGTCTTCAGAGAATAAAAGATCCTAATGATGGAGTCATAGGTCAGGAAAAAGGGGAGGAAGATTAAAAGCAGTTTTGAAAGACTGCTGTGACAGCTGGACTCAAGATGGGAAAAACCCCCACAACCTCCAAAAGCAAATTGAAACTATTACCACGGGATAATGAAGTGCCAGAGGCACATCCACAAAACTGCATACAACAGTTAAAATTACCCATTTTAAATGCTTATGTGGACTCACTCATTAAGGATCAGGGATAACATCAGAGGTGCTTATCATGCTTTAAATTAGCTTTAGATTTTCAGTCCAGCTATGTGGAGATATGAAACAAATGTCTGCTAAATATCTGCTAAATATCCCAGGGCATCTTCAGGACCATGAGAAATGACATGATACAGCACATTTTTTCTTGCTGACATATTTTGTACTCATTCACTGGTTTGCCTCAGCATGAACCAGGACTACCAGACTCAGTAGAAGCAGCGAATGATTGAAAGAGCTGCCAGAGCTCCTACCTAAGAACAACCTGCACTTGTTAATCCATCCAACTGATCATCTTAAGAATCTGTATCTCATGACTTTTGAGTGGACCAACATTTTTCTAAATGGATCAATACCACCAGTCTCTGTTTAAACTGCTTAGAGGGATACAATGGTCACGAAAGATGCACTTTAAAGCTACCAGGCTTTCCTTAAAACACGGTCTAAACTTTGCATTCAAGACTGAGTCTGGCAGACTTTCATGAAGAAAAACATTTGGCTGAATTAGGTATCCTTGTTCTTGTTAGATGTTCTTGCTGCCTGAGATCACACACAGTTCAGACTGTTTAGGCTACTGAGAAGAAGAAAACAAGAGGTCCATACCCAAGTAAATCACAGACTGATCAGTACAAAAAATATCTGAATCACAGCATGAACAAACAGCTGCCTACACCCCACTGAGAGTAATCCTAAGGATACTGGAAGTGTTCTAGTCTATACACCTCTGCAATTTTACTATTCAAACAGATAAAAGCACAAAGCCTTTCTAATGAAGCCATGACCTACCTAAATCTATTTTCTGTGATAAGAATAAATTCTAATTAAACCTGTTTAAACAAAACAAATTAGAGAGCTTTTTCTGCATATACATGCACTTCTATTTAAACTGGAGAAGAATGCATTTAGGAAGAGTGGGAGAGGCAAACAGTGTGATTTAGAAAGTTGTGGGACATCCTGATAACTGGGCAGTCAACCACACTGTGACTGTGTGTCACGTGAGTGATATTAAGCACTGTGACAGCACATCTCATCCATGTGAAATCTGTTAAGAAGAGAAATTCAGGGTGATAAAGGATAGGTTTAGAATTGCATAAAACTCGCTGACAACAACAGACATTGAGCAAACTAAGTGTCCTTCCTCTGAACTAAAAAAAAAATCCCAAACTGCACACACTGCCGTACAGTTAAAATTGTTCACAACTGATTCTTGCTGATCAGCAACTGGAAGTCACCCATTCCTCTACAAGACAAACAGATACTGCATGCACTGGGAAGCTGTCACTACTACAAGCTACTCACCAGTGAATGTAGTTTCAGGTTTGGGATTACTTTATTTCAATAATTTGGTATTGATCTGGAGTACCTTAGGATGTACAAACTAAAACATGCTTTCTGGATAAGGCAGTTGCTCATTTTTACTACTTCTTTTGACCTCCCTACATATGATCTCCACAAGTCTTCCAGTGCCCAAGAGTCTGGGATAATCCCAACCAGGAACACGCTACCTGGTGTAGCTGGAAGGCTTTTGCAGATCCCACAGCAGTGTGAAGGAACTGGTTATGTCTGAACAACATTCTTTGATAAAGGAAGGGTCCCTGCCTCATATAAAGGACCTCTATATCCGCACTCATGGGGTGAGTATCATTGTATACATTGATATACAAGAGAACACTTACATAGTGTTAATCAAACCATATGGCCTTATCAAACCACCGCAACTTTCCAGTATTAAAGATTAACAACTGAACTGGGCATTCGGGTGATTTTTCTGAGCTCCATCTACACAGATTAAACTTGAAAATAATAACAGCAGTGATCTCCAGGGATGAATATTTCTAACACTTTTCCATGCCATTTTCACTGGACAAGTTCCCACTATTTTACTTCTATCTCTGTTACATTTATAATCCCTAATGAGTTTTCCTCTGTATTACATAAATAGAAAGAGAGAAACAGTTACCTGCTCCTGGTTCTTGAAGACAC
This sequence comes from Machaerirhynchus nigripectus, assembly GCA_013397975.1. Classification (NCBI taxonomy): domain Eukaryota; kingdom Metazoa; phylum Chordata; class Aves; order Passeriformes; family Dicruridae; genus Machaerirhynchus; species Machaerirhynchus nigripectus. The sequence continues at coordinate 187,934 of VZRQ01008168.1, forward strand.
AGATGCTGTCCTTCCTGTATTTACACTGTGGACTAATGCCCCCATCCTCACCCACTGTTCCAGAGTCTTTCTGTTTTCTGTGTAACTTGTGTCTTGTGGGATAGAAAATAACCTGCACTGATTGTGGTACTGTCTCAGCTGGTGTTGCAGAATATCAAATAAAATCAGATGAAAAGGTGAGATAAAAATGTACAGGTTGGAGGTGAGGAAGGTTAGTTGCAGTCACAAAAACATGCAGGAAAAAATAGGGCCAGCTGGGTCCTACCAGTAGCTATATTAACATAACATTTTAAAAATACTTCATTTTCCTACTATTTTCAAATTTCAGAACAGGGCCCCAGAAGCACAAGGCTTAAAAGTGTCATGTGGCAGCAAATTTGTCTTCCAGCTGGAAGCACAGAGAAAGAAAAGATGCGACTGGAGACTGGGTTTGAGTGACAGTATTCTAGTCTGTTACGGCTCTGCATGACGGCAGAAAATGGAAATTATATCAGACTTCTTTCAAAGTCAGACATTAATCTAACAGTAGTTTGGAGAAAACAAAACCCAAAGTAGGCACCTCTGGGGCAAACGTCGTCCATGAAAAATTTCCTGCTTGTCTGCAATACCTTCTGCCTCCCCAAACAAGGATCTGTATTTCTACTGGTTTTAGAGTTTTCCCCCCCTATTTTGTTTCTTAAAATAATTTTGTATTTACCCCAGATATTCTACTGGCCAATGAAACTTTTTCAGTGAGTTGGGTTTTACTGATGATTACCACATCTACCTTAGCACACCTCCTGAAATTCCATTTAAATGAATATACTGCTATTAAGACAGGATTTCTTTCATACCCCCAATTATTTTCAACACTCATCTCCAAATCCTCTTCAAATTATCAATTTTTTAATGATTACCCTTGACCACAATCCCCCAAGGTATAGCTGAACAATGATCGAAGCCAGGTAACTTCTTTTAAAAATACTTTTACCAATCTATAAGGTGCTTAGAAGTGCTAAATTGAAATGAATTGTTTAACACACACTGGGTAATATATTTCCTGTTTCTGACCTTGACAGGCACTCTGAGCCTCTATTCATCCATTTAACTATGATTATTTAGACATTAGTACAGTTATATTGGTGCAACACATCAGAATGAAGACCATGCAGCACAGAAGGAACATAGTCAATGCAGTTTATCCTGACAGTATATAACATTACTGGATTTGAAACAGTATTGGTTTAATGACATAAAGTAACTTCCAGACTGAAACAGGTAACTGCCAGAAAACCTTGAGAAAGGGTGTGTTTGACAGAAGGAGAGGAGAGGGAAGACGAGACAGACAGTGGGGAGGAAAGCCCTAAAGATAAAGCTACCTAGGAGGAGGAACCTTTTCTGAAAAGCCTTAAAGATAAAGCTACCTAGGAGGAGGAACCTTTTTTAAAATTCTGTTATTGACACACTCCTGTTAGTAACAGCAAGTGAGGCTGATCTGAGCAGGACTCCCTTTGCAAATCTTGGCTTTTAAAAGGAACCTCTGATTTTGAGATAATGGAAGCTCAGAACTCCCTGTCATGGAACATAATGTGAAATTGATTTTTCAAGGCTTTATCTACACAAAGTTGCACTTGTTTAATTAAAGGTGTGTTTTTAAATCAATGTTGTTAAACCAGCCCAAGCTGCTGTGTGGACACTCTGAAATTGATTTGAAACTGTCTTATGTCAACTAACCTCAGTTTGGCAAAGAACCACTCTACACCAAGTAGGAACCAATTTAAATTGATCCAAAACCAGGGTTAAAAATAAAACTTATCCGAAATTGTAAGACTTTAATGAATTTATCTGTTTCTGCCCTAGCTATGTCAAGCCATGCTGGCCTCCAGTAGCCTAATTGATCTGAGTAGAAAGCAGATAAACTTGTTAAATGGATTTATGGCCCTTTGACAGATGAATGTTCTTGAGAAAGAATATAGTGAAATCCCTGTGAAAGTACTGAGTCTAAAACCAGAAGGTGACAGGTGTAAGGAGGAAGAAGTGACGAATTGCAGAAACCACTTTTCCCTTTTCTATTTAATTTGTTTCTTTAATGCAGAAAGCAGATGAGCAACAAGGCTCCTCCAAGACCAGTAAAAGCCCTCCTATGCTCTAATACTGGGGAACAGATTAAATAACCCACAATTAGTGCAGGGGTGCTTGGGAAATCAGGCCAATATTATCCTGTCAGTCTAACATCTAACACCACTGGAACCAAGCTAAAATCTCTCCTTTCTTAAGGGTCTGGCAGGGGATAGAAAGGATTTTAAAGATCCAATGCAGACTAGCTATGTGGACATTTTCCTGAGTTTAAGGATTTCCGCACAATCCTGGTAATTTGCACTCCACTAGGCTGCAAATGAAGGTCTGCATTTCAACCCACAGCTAACAGAAATGCATTCATGTTCTTCCACACCCAAGGAACAGATGGGAAAGCAGGCAGTGAAGTCGCTACCGGTGTGGCCCTAAGGACATGTCTGCATGTGCTCTGGTTCTACAGGCACAGACAGGCACAATATTGGTCGCTCCAGCCAAGAGCCAGGCCTGATCCTGCTTGCAGGAACAGGAGCCTTCTCCCAGGAGAATAAAAGGGCAAAATCCTGCAAAGCAGAGTGTTCCTCCAAGCCCCTGTATATTGGGACCTACAGATACTCAGTATCCCAAGTGGGTAAATCCTAATGCAGAGCTGAGCAGTGAACAAGTAAATACCATCCTGCCATTGCTGAAAGATCATTTTTCAACCTTTATCCTTTGTGTCAGTTATGCTACTTAGAAAACTTGTGCATGACACCAACAGGACTTAAAATGACATATATGTGCTTAGATGGTGAACTGTAGCCCTAATTATTGAGAATAGTGGCCCTAATTATTAAGTTTTATTTTAAAGCACTTAAAACTATGCATGACAGCAAGTGCTCTGTATCCTTCCACTCCCCTGAAGTGCTCCTAATGGGCAATGTGCTACTTTACTTTCTGTTCTGTTCCACAGATTTATTTTCAGAGTGAATCCTCTGTGGATTTCTCCTGAATCAAACTCTTTCCCTGGTGAGACTATATAATCCTGCTGTCTTGTTAGAGCAAAAACCATCTATGAGGCTTCATTCAAAACAAATCCCCTGTCAAACTATTTCTTCCTTTTCATTTGGACATTTATTCTTCTGATCATATATAAAGAAAAAATTCTTTTGTTGCGTAGTTCAAATTTGTAAAGAGGACAGTATCAGTCTGATGCAAATGTAAACAAAGAGATTTGCAACCTGTGCAGTGCTAGAATATATTGGGCAGTCATTCACTGCACATGGAGGAAAAACAGCTTTACGGCAGTAGTTCAATGGGAAAACCCCTCAAATATATGGCTAGTTATAGTTCATTCTGATGATAATAATTTCCATATATAAAGGGGAGTCTTCCAGTTCCAGCTTCACTATTTTAAGTCCTCCTTCCCTGCCACTATTAACAAACTGCACCCTGATGTATTGCATCTACTGGCATTAGTCATGACTACACCTACTGTCTGTAATTGGATGCCATTCATCAGCTTGGTAGGCTGAAAATTAAGTGATTTTCCTGGAAATTGTTTCTCAGCAGAATCATTTGATCCACTGTAGTTAAAAAGCCATGTCATTGGTTGCACTATAAATTCCATTTTATGGTCTTGATTTTATTATTTTTTAATAAATTAATTGTAGTTTTCCTTTAGGCTTAATGCTAGTATAAAAGGTTTTGGCTGATGAGCAAATCCTTTCCAAACACAAGAATTTTCAATTCTATCACTTTTAAATAAAAGTGGCGTAAAAAACCTCACAGGAACAAACTTGTTTAAGTCAGCTACACAAATGGAAGTTGACAAGTGATTAGGTCCTTCTGGGAATGAATTGTTTTCTACGTTTCAGGGGAAAAAATGTCATCAGTGACTTTGTAAGTGGCCTGAAGCATGGGTTTTGGAAATCTAATACTACAAATACCATTTTAAGCAATTACAAATTTAAACAATTTTTATAACATGAAGTTGGCATGACAAAGCGTGAAGTTAAAAAAAAAAACCATCTCTTGTAAAATACAAGCAATATGCACACTTGTAAAAACTCAGCATCAGACACAGACAACCAACAGAGCAGAAGACATAATAATCAGATCCTTAGACCTGACACTTACTTCATACTCCTCCTTAAATCCGTAGCCTTCCGCACACTTCATCTGGGTGATGTGCTGTAGCAAGTCAGCGACACGGATGGCTGGATGGAGCTGTCCGGTCTGGTAGGGCACATCCACTGGATCTCTTTTCTTATAGGTATGGGACTGGACCAGGCTGCTTGTGTCACTGACCATCGTATGGGTTTCATCTAGAAAAAGAGTATCTCATCATGTACTCGCTCATTTTCACTTATTAAAAGAAATAGAAAGTACAGAGATTTCTAGAGGAATGGCAGAAATCTGACACCATCAGCATTGGTTCTGTCTATGAAGGCTACACCAGAACAACAGTAAATCCATGGAGCAGTTTACACACGGAAATTGCAAGACTGATTGGAATGAGGCAAAGTCCATAGTTCTACAATGGAAGCATTGCAGAGCAGTCCAAACTCTAATATTGTTTTAAATATTGCTAGCTGATTGCAAACAAATTTTAGAACAGGCATTTGGTTTCAAACTGCATAGAAGTTTCATTCTGAAACTTCCACAAGTCCCATGGAATGAAACTGGACTTGTATTTTGCATATATTACTAAAGTGCTGTATTTCACACTGCAAATTTAGAGCAAATGTTTGGAGTGAGCAAAATAAAAAGATGCACAAAATGGCTTATGGTTTCATCAAGCTAGGACTGCAATGGAAATGTAGATCTGAAAACGACACTTGGAGACAAACTACAAGAGGACAAATGCAAAGGATCATCTGGTAAGGAAAAATGCCTTGACTGACTGCTGAACATGCTTTAGGACCACGGTGTATCATGAGCCACCACATTAGGCATGGAATGTTATATGTCAACTGACATGCAAGCCAACAAACAGGAGACCCCCGTGGGCTGGTTAAAATTTTTATGAGACACAAACTTCTCCCAACCCTCCACATCTCTTCCGTGGGGCAAATGGGCAACTTACCATTGATTGGCACTTTTAAGAAGATACATATCAGGAGAAAAAAAGAGGAGGAGAAAAAGGAAACAGGGCATAAGCAACAGTACTACATTAATAATTACAGGTAATTTTATGGTTTTAATTTAGTTTTTACAGAATGATTTCCTAAATGAGTCAGATTCTGATCTCAGTTTCACAGTATAAATTAGATTTACTAAAACCAAGGTATCATACTGTAAGTCAATTCACATAGATGGAACTGAGATCAAAACCTACACTTAGAAGTAAATAGATGTGAAAGTGCACTCTACCTAAGGATGCAAAATAACTTTCTTCCTGTTTAGATGGAATTCTAAAAATTTTTTCAGACTTGACAAGAAAAAAAAACCCACCCCCAATTCTAAGGTCCAAGAATCATCATAAATATTTAATCTGTTCACTCAAATAATAATTTTATGTATCTTAGAGTTTTTTAATTTTAATCAAAATTGTTAATATGGACTTACTCAACCTATTCCTCATGACTGCACACTGAAAAAAAAATACTAAATCTGTATAATGTTATAAAATAAGGTATTTATCAAAAAATGTTACTTTGTAAAATAAGCTGTATGAAAGGGAAGCATTAAAATAACATTTCCACATTCATAAGTTAGATATATTATACTAGAAAGTTCCACAAATACTCTGTATGAAAAGGTCCCAGATTCTCATGTACACACCAAAAAAACTACCACACCTTGTTAAAGGTGTTTGGTCTTAGCCGTACTACTGAAAATTCGTGTTAAAGACAGAAAGCTCAATGAAACACATTTCAAGGATGGTTTGAGGTCCTCTCAATTCCCACTAAGACACATGAAATCTGGTCCTCACTAAGCATACAGTCAGTATGAACTGTGCATTGACACCTAAACCAAAAAACAGCAGAGAAAAATGTATGGGTATGAGTATGGCCATTTCACTCCTTTTCCTGTCAGTCTGCCAATTTGGTCTGATGCAGAGGAAAGGGATTCATCTTTTAGTCATAACATTTTACAACTTTTGTCAGATGTGATATAAAATTGTACTGCAAAGCACCTCGGGATGCATGGCATGAAGCGTGGTATACAAGTGTAGGTACAGTATGTTGCTGCTGAAATGGCACCTGAAAACTACAAGGTGGCTAAGACACAAAAGACAAAAAAAAGTGTAGAAAGTTGATAATGATTTTTTGGGTTGCTTATTTCAATTTTGGAAACAGGTTAGAAAACGTAAGGATTTTTTTTTACTTTTTTGCAAACTGCAAAATTCTTTGCAATGGAGACTGTTAGTACCTAAGATGAAGGTAAAGTTATCAAAGTCTTGTACTTTGAAAGCATCAGTTTAATACTTATGAATCTCTTTCCTGCAAGCTCTCCAGTTTTAGACTAATTTCCCTCTCTCCATTTTTTTATCTCTTACAGCTGCATTAATACAGCAGGAGTTATCTTTTAAGTTGTTTTAAATAAAGTGTTTTAAATCCTTGGTTTATATGGTACATTAGGAGCCACATATATTACAGTTTTTTACTTTGCCTCTGAGCACAGTAGCATGAGCTTTTCAGGCTGTGAGTTTTTTAAAGGGTGAGCTCCTCCAGATGCAGTATCCATATGCAATGGGAAGTTTGTCTGGCTGAAATACTCCTAGAGCTGCAGTTGTCCCACTCTACACTTACCCATTCCTGTAGAGCTATACAACGTTTATTAAATAATTTACTTTGGAAACAGTAAGTGTGCTGTGGCTTTTCTAGCAGATTTTGAAAACTGAACTCAACCATTCACCAGACTTGCACCTTTCCCAGAAGGTCACACTCTGAAGGTCATTTAGTTCCAGCTACAGGCTTGACCCTGCAGTTTTAACACAACTTCTCTGGACAGTGGAAGACAGCAAGAGCAGGTATTACTTGCAATTAAAACCCTGCATACTTTGTTAATAGCTGTATTCCTCTACCAACTCAAGCATAGTTAATTTGATTTACCTCAGATACAACACTATTCCTGTACAGACAGTCATAAACACACATTGGGAGAGAGCTAATCTGAATGGAGCACAGTTCATAAAATGGTACTAAATTTTTAACACGTAAACTTACAAAAATATTTATTTTATGCAGTGAAATAACTGAAATATTTTCTGAGATGAGTAAGCACAGGTTTGCTGTAGTAGACCATAAAATACACACCTAACTTATTAAAAGATTTTACAGACTTAGTAAAATCAGAGAATTTATTTTTCCCAGTGTGTGTTTGCCTGATAGCTGAATTACTCGCTTAGAGATTATTTCTTGGGGGAAAAAAGCTAACAAATAATTTTGCCATTGTTATTATATAGAAAAGGATCACAAAAATAACCGAAGAAACCATTAACTAAAACCTAATATAACAGACAGGAAATCTCAAAGTTTTTCTCCTGATAATAGTACTTTTCTCCTTGCCCACCCACAAGGTCAGAGAGAACATCTACTGGATGAAGCGCTGAATGAATGCTAAAGCACACACAAAAAAAATCTAACATCTCAGGCAGTTAAAAGGCACTGCAAATTTCATTTGCATGCAGATTATTACATTGTTACAGTCACTACCATTACCTTCTTTCAGATTTACATAATGTATAAAACCAGCAAAGTTCCTTCTCAAAGTTAGCACTCTGAAGTGCACTGCACCAAATATCCTTTCACGGTAACAAATTTTCGAGATCCCCTTCCTAAACTTTTACTTCTTATATGCTTCCCTCTACTTCTAAGTAAGCCTGTTTAACTTGCACCTTAGGGGCATGAATCAGTTAATGGATCTTAACTTTTTTACCGTGATTAGAAGAAAAAGAGGAGAAAGGAAAATATTTGTTGTGAAAATATAAATTGAAAAATGAGTAAATAAATAGGCTTAATGCAGGAGTTTGAATTCTTGCTACAGTGCACTGTTATGTTTTGAATTACTATTAAAAAATTGCCCCTGTTTAGTTTAAGGTTAGCATGGGAAGGAGGTGTAAATGAATACAAGCCACAAAAGGGTTAGATTTAAGCACTGAAAATGCAATAGCGCCTCATGCTTACTATTTATCACTGTGCAGAAACCTCTCTTTTTGACACTGGACAATAGAAGATTTTCCTAAATTCCAAGAGGAAATGCTTTACATTTTAACTGTATGTTTTAAACCTACAGTTCTACTGTTTTATTTCATTCCTGTGACACCTGATGCATAATAAACTCTATACTCTAAGTGTCACGTTATCATTTTGCTGTTCAAAATACCATCTCCTCTCTGAAACATCACTTTAACAAGCACGTCAGAAACTGCAGAACTGTCAGAAGACATGATAGCTGATAGATGGACAAAACTGTATTTTGTTGGATTTTCTGTATCCTCAATAGTTTAATTAGGAAAAAAAGTTATTTTTAAGAAGTGACATCTTCAGTTCTGAGATAAAACAGAAAAAAAATGAGGGAAACTATTTCAATTGCTACGATAATAAAATTCTTTTGTGTCACTCCAAATACATGCATAAACATTTCCTTGCAAATCCACTTACTAAAATTATTTCTGTCTTTTCTCCCATCACTTGCACTATGACAGTAGTAATCAAGCCTGGTAACTGTCCTTAACACCTCAGTGTAGCCAAGTCTACCACCCCTCCCTTTAGCATAAAGCTCCAATCTTTTGGATACTATTGTCTGATCCCCAAGAACTGCAACTTCCAAAATTACTTCAGCAATAAACTTTGATAAAGGGAAATGTTCTCACCTAAAATTGCAGTTGGCACAAATGGATCTGTCATACATCATAAGCAGGTCAATGCAGAAAAGGTAAAAAGAGAGAGAACAGTAAATGATTGATACATGTTCCCGAGTTTTCTTTCAGAAAGCTGCAGTTAGCAACCGGTATGTTTCTTATATATGCATTAAATGTTGATGGCAAGAAGTATAATAACATAAATACGTATGCTTTTATTATGGAAAGGTCTATAGAGGGTGGAAACCAAGAAAAAAACTGGTTACCTGGGTAATAAGAATTAGGCACTGTTGTGCTCAGTGTGTTAGTTTTCATTGTAAATGAAGACGGTGAAGATACAGCTGCAAAGAGAAACAAAGCTGGTTAGAGACAGAGAAATGATACGCAGCCACTTAAGCTGAGTGAAACAGCATAGGGGATTGATTTGGCTTAGAGTTCATCCTGTTGTGTTTCTTGCCCTGGAATCAGGACCTAGGGAAAACCAGGCAAGTCTAGTGAATGAAATAGCTCACTGAATTTGATCAATTCTCTAAAAAGAAGTGTCATTGGAGAAAGCATTTTGATCACTGATGGGAAATATACTTCTTAATTCACAAGATTAGACTGAATACTGATGCTTCAAACAAGACATCACAATGACAAGAGGTGTTTTTGACAGAAGCTTTGATCATTAATAAGTTTTCCTTATAATACTATAAATACTGTATGCAAATATTCTACGGTAGTTTATTTTTTCCTCTCCTTTTTTTCATTTGATTTGTTTAGACAGGTGGGTAATGTGCACAGAGATACCAACAGGCCCTGAATATTACTCTTTGTTTAACAGTGGTTTTCAGGGAGTGATACACAGACCAATGCTCACTTTGGTATTTAATCACTGAACCATTTGTAAAGCCAATGGGAAAGCCCAATGGAACAAATTAAGTTCAGTTTGTCCCCAGTATACAAATATCATGCAAATTACCATTGTAAACACACATACATTTAACAGGTGAGAGTTAATCACAACATTTTACAGGATGTTCAGCCAAAGAGTCATTAGAGGCTTTTAAGCAAAGCTCTTTGCAAATTCAGCCTTAGTCGCTTGTCTACACAGCTCAAACTCAGGCTGCTCAGTGAATGCAAGCACATTCTGGATACCTGTAAACTGACTAACAGGAATGTGTGAAACAAAAGAGTCGAGGAAGACAGGATCTGATGGATGAGGAGTGAGATTACTCCTGCTGGTTTTCATCCATCTTTTTTTTGGTTGATCTTCTAGGGCAAATAGTTGCTAGCCCTTGTTAAGATGGGGATATCTAAAAACTGGCTTAGATAATGCTGACAGTTATAATTTATCATATAAATTAATATATCTGAGACCATGTTCCTTTGATTATGTCCCTGGAATGAGGAGATTACATTTCCTTGATGGCCAGAACAGAGCGATACTTCTTTTGGCTATGGATGCAGAGATTAGTTGAGGTCAGGGCTGCTGCAGGTAGCAAAACTTGCTAGGTAGAGAATGCAGACAGGATAATGAACTTTCATAGGAAGCAGGAACGTTCTACACCTCTTGACTACAAGGCCTTACACAAACATTATTCCTGAAGATTGTCAGTGTGCACCTCCTGGTGACCACAGTTCTTATGGAAAGCCTAATTAGAGGTTCTAGCCCTGGAATGGTATAAAAAACTCGTTACGGCAATAATTTCAAATAGGTTGGAGGTGGTTTACATAAAGAGGATTTAGTCCCAGGAACTCATTGCAGCTTCATTTGTAGTTATGACCATTCAGTAGCACTACTGGAAAACTATCATGATGATGCAAGATGAAGTAAAACCTCTTGATCTCTTCACAGAAATAAGCAATCTCATTAACTGCAAGGGTATGTTCTCACCAGAAAGGTAAGTCTTATTTGAAAGCTCTATTTTAAATCAATTTCAAAAGTAACTCAAATGCAAATTAACATTGCAAATTCTGAGCCTAATGCTGCTGAGAAAAGTCTCACTGTATAAACCTCACAGAGTGTTTGTACAATTGAGCTCATCAAAGATAAATTCTTAAGCATATTATTAAAGAGTGGGAGTTGGGCCTTGCATACTGTTAGTACTTGAAACAAAATTTAATCTTTGGAAAATTCTGTTAAAAAATGTTAAAAAACCACTGGCATACAAAAAACCCTGAGGTTCCTTAAGAACCACAAAATCAAAAAAACTTTTTGAACCTAGTCATTCTTTTAAACAATTATAAAAAACTACTGTTTTTTCCTGGTCTTTGCTTAGTAGTAACCCTCTGACAGGAGTGAGACCTTGGCTAAAATTCTAATACAGGAAATTTTATACCCCAAATCTTATTTATTTTCAGGGTAGACCCAAGAAGACCCAGGATATTTGAGAATCTCTTATGAAATTGCAGAACAGGTAAGTCCACTGAGTTCTTCCTTTGCACAAGCAACAGAAAGAGCATAATCTAGAACTGGAAATAATAAGACAATCAGATTATTATTATTAAGTTATTACATTCAAAAATAAGTTTATACTACCAAAAAACAAGTGAGCAGGGGAAGCATTTGAAGGACTTGGGACAGCATGAGGGATATAAAATTTTCAATATAATGGAGATTGGAGAAAGGTAAAACTACTGTTTCAGTAATGTCACTGCTCTTCTGCAGAAGAAAAGGATGGACAGAAAAAAGCTCAATTATCCTTATTATTTTTAAAGAAGTCTATTCTTGATGTCTGACTGTCTTGCTCATTTGAATAGACACTGTAATGTGCTGCACAGTGGGAAACTCTCGGTCCCATGGATTTTCCATGACTGAGTAATGAGGAATATTTTAAAAACCATTTGCACCTTTCTTTCACCTTCAAAAAAAAAAAAAAANAAAAAGAAAAGAAAAGAAAAGACTTACATCTCCCATTTAGATTGTGCGTGTCCATGAAAGAGAAAGCTTCATCACAGTTGGTGCCTTGCTCAGTGTAGCTTTTATCCATTGAATTCACCATCACTGTCATTTCCTGCCGAGTACTACTCAATGTCTCTTTCCGCTTTTTAGCCAATTTTCTTAAGAAATGAATGATGAGGAAAAAAAAGGAGAAAAACAACTCTCAGTAAGCAGACATAGTCTTCATGTTGTTTACATCAGTATTGTAGTTTGTAACCATATTATTAAGTAACATTTACATTTCTTTTGGCACTTCTGGAACTTTAAATTTATTTTACTCTCATCTCTTTCAGTCTGATAATCAAAGGATAGTTGCCAATGCACTCACATGTGGTCAACAGCACCTTAATCCTTGGGGACCACCACTGAATTAAAGGGGACTACTTGGGTATGAAAGTGATGTGAGCTACAGTATCAGAAGCTATATCTAATTAAACATATAAATAAAAATGATAAGAGAGATTCCACTGGAACTGACAAATCAGTACCAATGTTCACTTCACATGCATAGAACAGTCCGGAGAGGTTTCATTGAGACCCTGCAATCTGAGGCCTGAGACACAGCAATCTGGTTTATATAAAACTGTATAGTGTATGTTGGAGCTCTGAATACACACTGCACACTCAAGAGACATTTTACATTTACTCGCATTCCTAAGGACTATTTTCTAGCACTCCTGATTTCAGGAGAATTAGTCACATGAGTTAGTTGCTTCTCAGCAGGAATGGTCTGTCAGAGACAAGATCTTAAATCTGATACTACAATAGTGATTCATTAAACTACTGAATTGCCCTGGATGCATATACCTCTTTGTTTTTTTTCCAGATCTGTCTGTTTCAGTCTAAAGTCTCACTGTCTCCTCTGGAGTTATGCTTAGATACATCACAAAACATGTTCGAAACTCTTGATTTTTCCTTCAACCTCTGTGAGGCACCTGTGATCCTGATGATAGTGGATCCCACGACTATTTGGCTTGTTTCCGTGGCCCGTGACTCTGTCTTAGACCAAGCCTTTCTCCAAGTTCTTGCCTACAGCCTTAAATTAAATTTTCCACATTCCTTCCGCAGAGTATTGTCAAGGTATGGGTTAAAAAAAAATAACTGATCCACAGACTTTACTTGTCCTGTGTGTTAATTCAATGACTTTTCCTCTCTGGAAAACATAGTAAGCCAGCTCATGTTCATCTGCCAGAAGCATATTTTACCTTATTTTCAACTAGAAGTTACAGGAGCTTATTATCTCATCTAGGTTCCTTCCACTTCTAGAGGCCAACTGTATCAAGCATAAGCAATGTGTGCTAAATTTCAAAGCCTTTCTCTTTGTAACTTCTTATTCAGTGTGAAAAGATGGTTCCCACCACAGACAAAAATTTTACAACAGCCTCCCCTAGATTTTCAAACATCTGTCTGCTCTCATGCTGCACAGGAGGGGCCTTCTGCAACCCTCCTGACTGATACCTCGCTCTTCTGCTTCAAATCACTGCCTGCAGACAAACTTTGTACAAACTACAAAAATTACTGCTCCTTGTGCTGATCCGTACTACCACAGTCTCCTCATGTTCCACATATATTCACCTTATCTTTCACCAAGATAAGAAGCCATTTGGGCAGGAGCTGTTGTTGTGTTCTGTACCCATGTAGTACCAAGCTCAGCAGTATCTTAATCCATAGCTAAAGCTCAAAATGCCTTTGAAATTAAAGTCTTGCTAATAATAGAAGTTGGCATAGCAAGTGCAGGCACGGTACTGGGTCGCTGCACAGGAAAGTATTAAGGCTCACATTTGGCCCTCAAAAAGATGATAGATTGCCACCCCATTCCCCAAGACTGAAAGTGAATGAAATACACTGCCCTCAACACCTGCCGCAGCACTTGCAGCGTGAGCAGTGTTATGCCTTTGCCCATCCCAGCTCAGGAGTCATCTGTGTTTGCTTGAGCCTTTGCTTACTCTGTAGGCTTGATAATAAAACTGGTTTTTTATTATTCCACAGTGCATAAATGATGCAGTAGCATTAGACAATGGTCTGAACTCCTTCATATCAAAGACAGTTAAATGTCATTCAAGCACTGTAAGTAAAACAAAACTCTTAGATCTTTGCATCCTTCAATCTTCCCTCTCCTTCATATCTAATTGTAATGAAAAGTAATATATCATTCAAAGTAGAATCTGAGACTTATCACCTAATACATTAGTAACTTAATAGAAGTCCTTTGTAAGGACAGGCTTATCAAAGTGGTAACATGAAATGGGTATTTTTTTTCCTCTTTCACCCTTAGATGTCAGTACATTTAGATGGCAGCCATGCATGGCTCCCCTTCCAATTCTTGGTCCCATAATCAAGCTACAGCAGATTTATTTTTTAAGACAGTAACAACTGTACAGTACTTCTCAATCTGAATCTAATTCTGGAAATATGTCTTGTGGGAAAAGTCCAAATCTGAAACAACTGTTACAGGAAGAGAGCGATACCAGCCAGACTTCTGTACTGTGAACAAAAATACCCACTGGACTCACTCAAGTAAACTTTAGCTGAATATAACATTTTTAGCATCTGCAGTTTTTTCAGATACCACTGAAAGTGCTGCAGTGCTGCAGTCTCTGCTTCTCATCCATTCCTTGGATCTCTCAATCCCCAAGAGGCTCTAGCTATACAAGATTTAAGAAACTCGTAAAACCATGGTACCTCACATCACCACCACCACTCATACTCTTAGATTTGAAGTAAATTTTTGGGGAAAAAAAAGTTTAAATATTTGATCATCTTCACTCACGGAAAAGGCACCTCATAGCTACTATCTGGTGTTTCATCCTTCTTAAAGGAAAAGAGATCTACAACCAAAGGAAAGACATAAAACAGATGGAAGCTCCCATGATGATTACCCAGGATGAAATTATTTTTGTAGGGAAAGCAAAAAGATCAGCTTATCACACAAACAGTGTTACTATGACTTTATGAGGAAAGAGAATGTACTATATCAGTCCCAGGAAAGAGAAGCCTGATATTCAGAAAAATCTCAAGACTAACTAGGAACTGTTGGAATTTTAAGGCACAAGAAATAGCATGGAGTGGACTGGTGTAATGGTTAAAATATAGTAAAATGCACAGCAGACAAACAGAAAGACTTCCCCTGCAAAACTGTGTGGGATTTTGTGTATTGTTTACTTTGTTCTGTTACAAAGACTAATAAAAACAGTCTAGGAAAGTAATAAGCTGAACAGTTCATTACAAGCTGTCCCCTTTTTATCTACCATGATGAAATTCTCCAATGATGAAACTTCTCCTGTACAGTCCCTTCTCACTCTGTAAAACTTGTACAAGGCTGACTCAAAACCTTTCTCAAAATCCTCCTTCTCTGTGACTTCTCCCTCAAACCCTCTAAGAAACCAACTCCAGTAACTGCTAAGTTGTTACTACATTATCAGCCACTGTCTGGTTTATTTTCCATGTATTTTCCTGTATCCATTTTCTCCATCCTGTCCTGACTTAAATAACAAAACTCTTTTGGACCTAGCTTGCCTTTTTGTGTTTTGAAAGCTCTGGGCACAAAGAATGAGGCACAATGGGACACTACCATAATTAGAGGAATGTAACAACAGAAAAAATGAAATTTTTAAAATAATGGTGAGTTGGGTTGGAATGAACTCAGGCCCTGCTGTAAATGTGCCTTCCATTTTAATTTAGGAACAATGAGAAAAGCATATTAATTTGAATCTAACAAACCCACTCACTTCCTGCTTCCCCATTCCAAGCTGAGTGGTACTCTCCTTTTTGTATCAGTATCCCTCCTTTCTTGCCAAGCAAAGAAAGGAGGAACAAGGTGCTGCTACTTCCCACGGCTCTAGCAACACACTACCATCACCAAGATATTAATAAACAAACTGAGATGAAATATGTAATTGTCCTGCTGAAGGAATTGGGCTGAATTTTTTCTTTCAATTAATGCAGTGATCGATTGCACTTACTGTAACTCCAGATAAAATAGCTGCTTCTTACATACTTGTTTCAAATTTTACTTCTCTGCTTGTGGACAAATCACAGAAATGGTTCAGATGAAGAAAGGATTGGGGGCTTCATGCAACCCAGTGGAGCAGTGCATTTGTAGTTGCAAAAGCTTTTGACAGTTTGCTCACCAAACCCCTAAAAGAATCTAAACTACAATAAGAATGATCTTTTAGTAAAATCCTTTAGCAGCTGGTTTGAAAGATGCAATACCAAGGGTAGGGTTAAATGGTCACTTTTTCACAACAGAGATACATTACTAGTGGCTATACTACATAAGTGCATGTTGGGATTTGCACTATTTACCATATACACACTAACCTAGAAAATGTCCATTATCTTTTTGAACAAAACTCAATTTTTAAATTGTAGTAAAAATTAGAAATAGGGTTAAAAAGTTATTTCTTTTATCTCTTGAGGTAGAGCGACTGGATATTCACTTAACACAGAATTCGGTGTTGAAAGATATAAAGTCATGGGAAAAATAATCCTAATTATGCACATACAGTATTGCATCTAAATGACTTCATACACTACTGAGGAAAGAAATCTCATAGTCACTGGTTCTCTGAAGACAAAAAGTTCAGCACTATGTACAGTCAAAAAGGCAAAAAGTCAGAAATGACTATGTAAGGGATAGAGAACAAAACGGAAAATGTGATTAAGCAATTGTACAGAATTATGGAGCTTCCACATTTTGAACACTGCATGCAGTTCTGACACATGCCTATCCAAAAAAGATTTTCACAAAGTAGAGAACATATACAGACATGATAGGAAGATCAAAGGAGCAGATTCTACCAGAAGAGCAGTAATCCTTACATAGGTAAGGAGTCCCTAGTTTAAAAAGGAGGCAGTTGAACTGAGAATATGATAAAAGTATATAAAAAACCATGGAGAATACTAAAAAATTAATAAAGAATTATTATTTCTCAACAATGAAAGAACGAGAAGCAGGGAGTATATAGATTTTTTAAAAATATAAAATAAACATTACCACAAAACCCAGGAAATGCTCTGCTCTGCCTTGCCTTGAGTCCTCTGTGCATTTTTGGGCACCACCATATAAAAAAGACATTAAGCTATTAGTGTCCACAGAGGGCCATGAGGATGGTGAAGGGCCTTGAGCAGAAGCCCTTTGAGGAGTGTCTGAGGTCACTTGGTCTGTTCAGCCTGGAGGAGGCTGAGGGGACACCTCATTGCAGCCAACAGCTTCTTCATGAGGGGAAGAGAAGGGGCAGGCACTGATCTCTGCTCTGTGGTCACAGGATCTGAGGGAATGGCCTGAAGTTGTGTCAGGGGAGGGTTAGGTCAGATATTAGAAAAGGATTCTTCACCCAGAAGGTGGCTGGGCACTGGAACAGGCTCCTCAGGGAAGTGGTCACGGCACCAAGCCTGACAGAGTTTGAGAAGCATTTGGACAGTGCTCTCAGGCACATGGTGTGACTCTTGGGGAGTCCTGTGCGGGGCCAGGAGCTGGACTCAGTGATCCTTGTGGGTCCCTTCCAAATCAGGATATTTTATGAGTCTATGAAAATTTTGCAACACATCACCACTAGGACTCTAGAGATATTAAAAGTAAGTATTGATAAAAGAAAAACTAATTAAGGGCTGAGCAGAGGACAGTGAATGCATTACCTTTCCTTCACTCTGTTCCTGTATTCATCTAAAGGTCTGTTACTGGCCACTATCAGACATGATGTGGACTTCTATTCCAAAATGTGATGCATTTTTTATTGCACTAACAATCCCTTCAACAGATAATGCAGGAAACAGGATTTCGATACCTTATTTGCTTTTCTAACACTCAGAATTACTCACTTTGTTTGACTTTGAGGCTACTTACAATACCATCAGTATTAATCAACATTACTATTATACTTATTATTATTATTATTTACTTTGCCCATCTATTTTGGCTGCCTAGGATATGCTAAAAGAAAACTCATTGCTACTTTCGGGGAATATGCTTCAACCTGAAATAATTTAATATGCATAACTGATTCAGCAACATTCAGTGTGAAGACATAATGTGATAAAAGCTCTCCACAGGAAGAGGGTGAAAAAGTCTGCAAAGATAACAGACTTGTTCCTTTACTGAGTTTTTATACATTCTTCCAACTTATGTTGCAATTATTTTTTCCTGAACAACAAAAGAGTCTTTCTCACCGGTCTTCAGCAATGGGTCCTTCAAGGCAGAGACAAACCCACACATCACATATCATTGTGAGAATTACAGGTGTGTGAGCTAGTACACATTTGGCAACACTGGGTATTATTCTAATCTGCATTAGAAAGTTCAAAATGCTACATTCTATTTTTAGAATTTTTTTTCTTTATTTAGGAATACCTTGAATCTCCCAACACCTCATTTGTAGTCTTTATGTTGCTTTTTATTTTTAAAAAGTCATTTTAGAAAACAAGTTTTCAGAACTTGAATATCTAATCCAATTAAAATGGTAAATTTCTTTAGGTGTTATTAAATAATTATAACTACAAGTAATTAGTATATTAGCATACTTTACATTTCTTATCAAAACAGCAACACTCTATCCAGAACCCCTTTCTATTTCCCCTACATGGACTGAGCCACAAATATGAAGTAACTGAAATCAAATAAGGAAATGAAATATAAACAGTATGGCATGAGCGATAGTAAAGTTCTGCTCATCTGAACTTCCATCATTCAATTTAACATTTATATGTCTTATATTGAAATGCAA
Source organism: Machaerirhynchus nigripectus (assembly GCA_013397975.1). Lineage (NCBI taxonomy): Eukaryota > Metazoa > Chordata > Aves > Passeriformes > Dicruridae > Machaerirhynchus > Machaerirhynchus nigripectus. The sequence goes on from VZRQ01008168.1 coordinate 206,424, forward strand.
TATGCTCAAGACTGCAATTTCACAGTGACATTAAACTGTGTTCTGTCAATATTCGATCAAACAGGAAATGAGGTTAGGAGAAATATTTTTAAAGGCACTACATTTTGCAGCAAGAACTAGTGAACACTTAATAAAATACTTTACAAGCTGTCCCCACTTCAAGGACTAGCATTTCTAGAGAACAACCACAGGGAGAGTAATTGTCAGGAGAACTATAAAAAAGCAAGAGGTGGGTGGCAGGATAACACTGAATTCTGCTGTTCCTTGCTTATGATCTTATTATAAAATTATTCTTTGTCCTAAGAAGTTCAACATATATTTTGTATTGACATCAGAACGAATTAAAGGTACAACAGTATGGAAGACTGATTTAGAGATTAAAAATATTTTAATATAGCCAAGGGTGCATACGCCTTTTCACCTTATGTACAAAGAGGTGGTTTATTATAACTTCTTTTAGGTGCCTTCTTTTTGTTCTAATTATCAGCTTCCTGCTTCAAAGCAAATGCTAACATTATTCATTTCATTTTTATCATGCTCTTGCATTCTCTGATAAAGAAAAAAGAACGAACTTTAAAAAAATGCTGTGATGATGCTCGAATTTTGGAAACTGTTCTTGACACCACAGGATTTAGTTTTCGCCCCTTTCATTCACTGTGGCTTTCATTTTTTTTTACCACAGAGACTTTGATGCACTTTCAGACCAAGAAGACATTCCAATACTAGCAGGACTGTCTGTAAAGAGAGAAACAGAAAAGAATACAAGGGGTGGGGGGAAGGATTCCTTTAACTTACAGAGTTACAAGAATTGAATGAAAAAAGAGTGCAAGTTTTTTACATGAAGGTGGAGGTTAATTAAAATGGTTTTGATTTTTATTAGCATGAACCAACCCAGTTTTGATTTCTGTGGTTCTTAGCTTGGCTTTTTACTCACTGCATGTAAGAACTTCAGTGGTCTTTTTGCACTTTTTTGTTATTAGTAGATCGGTTCATTAGCATCACTAGACATCAAAGGAAAAAAAGGAAAGTTATTTGGAAAGATGCCAGTGTCACTGTCAGCTCACAGGGAAAGTATGGCATGACCTGAGAAACAGTGGCTGAGGAAAAGAAAAGAGGATATGGAGGTGAATGGGAAATGAGAAGGAAAAGATGATGGAAAAGTAAGGTACAGCTGCAGTCAGAGACACACAGCTCATCTACTTTTGCTGCTAAGTGTTCCTTCTTGAATACAAGTATACAGCACATGCTTTGAGATTTGCTGACAGTGACACCATTAAAAAGTCTGCTTACTTGTTTCTCAGTTTCTGCTCTGTATGAACTCCTACATCAGGTTATCTGAGTTTCTGCAAGTGAGGGTTATAGCATCAAACCCAAGAACACCTCAGGTCAAAGGAGGCATTGCACGAAGAGAATTTGCTGATGCAATGGCTGATGCAGAGGGGGAACACTGGTGACTGACCACCTGCAAAAAATGGAGCCATGTGGTGCATCAGATTAATGTAACATTTATTTGAAATGGGCTGACTCTTGTCTTAGCTCTCAGAGAAAGTTAATTTTGTGGTTACAGTTTAGTTCTTGCAGGTCCACCCAAAAGGAACTCGATGCATTTTAGTGCGATTGACAGGTTCTTCAGGGAAGGCTCTAGGCTATGGCAGCAAAAAGGAATTTGAGAAGCTTTGGCAGAACTCTATGTCTGCAAAGCTGCTGGCTGCACTATTTTTGGCTCAAGTTAGTCACTGGTCTTTGGAAAAATGCACCCGCACACTTTAAAAAAAATGCAATAACCTTCAGCCTCCCCAGTAGAATAAAACTGTAATGAGATGTGAGCAGCAATATTTTCCATAACTTACTATTATCTAATCTTGACCATGATCTTGAATACTATAAGTAATGAATTGGGCAGTAAAATGTCCCATTCTACTCAGCTGAACTAAGGAAGGAAAAATGAAAAGCCACAAATTCTCTAAATTTGTTTCAAGATTTAACAATTTTACAATATGGATTTTTATTTGTGTCTTGCTTATGATCCTCAAATTAACAAAGAAAATAGTGAATACAATATTTAGATGACTAGGTCCTCCTGAATTATAGGGGTGTGTAAGAAAAACACACAAAATATTAAAACTCATTTTTTTCCCTACAAATTAATTACAAGGCAAGTGCATATGAACCTGCTCATTTCACTAAAGACATCTTTACTTAAATGATTAGAGCAGCCCTGGAGGACTATTTGCAGGATGATCAGGGTGCCACTTAGAATATGGAGGAGGCCAAAATATGGCAAATCCGTTACAAGCACAGGGAAGAACCCAATACTCCAGCTGCAACACTTAAAGCCTTTCTGACAGAAAAGGAAATGGAATCAAATATTATTCGACTGAGCAGGGAATTCAGCCTGGATTTCTCTCAATAGACAAGTCCTGGACAAGGAGAGACTGAGAGAATTGTGCTTGTTCAGCCTGGAGAAGAGAAAGCTGACAGGGGATTTTAGTGTTGTTTTAACCTAATGGGAGAGTATAGAGGAGACAGAACTAGACTCTAGGAACAAGATGAAAGGACAAGACACACTAGACACAAGTTGCAATTCAGGAAATTCCTGTTTACTATAATTAGTAAAGTTTTTGTCACCACTGGGGTAGTCAAACAGTGGAGCAGGTGCTCAGAGAGGTGGGATCTCAATCCTTGGAAATGCTCAAAACCCTGCTGGACAATGTCCTGAGCAACTCAATTTAGTCTAAGTCTGCTTTGAGCAGGAGGTTAGAAAAATTATCTCTGAAGTTCCCTTCTGATCCAAATTATTCTAGAATTCCCACTAAGTGTTCTGGTAATAGGGCTTTTTTCATAAAAAGGTAGCCATGGCGATTTAAAGCATTACAGATTTGAACACTATCCTCAATTGTGCCTTTTCTTTCAACAGTCCTACATGTAAGATGCAGTCAGAACCAATATAGAATAATACTAGCAAAATAAAAAACACTCAAATAATTAAATATGATGATATAGATTCTTTTTAGTTAATAATTTCATTTTTTAATCATTATTTTCTGCTGCTTGTACTAAACCGACTTTCTAACTTAAGGAGTGAAGCTTGTGTAGCTTTTTCATTAGAGAGCTAGTTATATTCATACTGAACTGCATAATGAGAATGTAAAAATTTTCCATGAAAAAAGACAAAGTATGTTCTGATTTTCTAAAATGGTATTAATAATGTGTTCTTATTTTCATGAAAATGAAATGTTCCATTTTCCATTATGTTTTATTTGTATTTCTGCTACATTAATTGTACATAAATGTAAAATGACATTACACTAATTTACATGCTTTTATGACAGTATTTCGAGTTTATTGAAATTATGTATTTGCAGTCTTTGAAGAAATCCTTTTCTGAAATGTATGGTCACAGGAAAATTACACACCTGACCTTTCCTTTTGCCTGAGAATACTTTCTCCCCCCCAAGAAGAAATTTCATTCTCTTAGCTAACTCTGTTTGAAGAACGGTAAATTAAAATTTGCTGCACTTTCTCTTTTGTTAGCATATATGCCATTTTACTTAGGCTCACGGAATCATTAAGGTTGGAAAAGACATCCAAGATCATCAAGTCCAAGCTTTGACTGACGACCACCCTGTCAATTAAAACATAGCACTAAGTGCCACGTCCAGTTGCTGCTTGAACACCTCCAGGGATGGTGACTCCACCCCTTCCCTGGGCAGCCCATTCCAATGCTCCACCACCCTTTCAGCAAAGAAATTCTTCCTGATGTCCAACCTCAACCTCCCCTGGCACAGCTTGAGGCTGTGTCCTCTTGTCCTGTTGCTGGTTGCTGGGAGAAGAGGCTGACCCCCACCCCACTGCAGCCTCCCTTCAGGGAGTTGTAGAGAGTGACAAGGTCTCCCCTGAGCCTCCTTTTCTCCAGGCTAAACAACCCCAGATCTAAGTTTAAACAGGAGTACCTAGGTTCTTTTGTATGTAAATTAATATACACACCTGATCTTGTTTTAAAACCTAAAATTTTAAAGGAAAGTATTTAGATGAATGAAAGATGTGTATATCATACTGGGCTCAGAGAGAGATATTTTCTCCATAGTAGTGTGTAGATGGGTATTAAGGATCCTGCATAAGGTACAAGAGTTCCCTATTTATAACATATTGTAAAATATATATTTTGCATTTGACACGGCAATCCTTCCCCTTTGTCTCCACAGCTTTTCTTTTTCCTCTTTGCCCCCATCGTATTATCCTATGATCTGAATAAAAAACTAAACAGACAACACTGGGACCTACTCAGGAGGAGGTAGTTGTGTGATGTGTAGCGCCAGACAACATGAACATGAAAGCTTTTCACAGGAACACATCCACGACAGATTTTGAAATTCTCTTCCTGAAACTAATTACCATTTTAGAAAAGGCTGGCTAATGATGAAAGAAAACACCTTCTTATCCCATAGCTGTCAGGTTTAAGTAGAGCCTCAAACTCTCAGGCATAGTGTGCACTGTAGGTATCCAGAATCCCTCTGCTTTCACAAACCAAAACAAGAGGCAGTGTTAAACTAATGCAAATTTATTTTGGGACGGTTTTGCTCACACCAAATTTTCACCGTATTTTCCGAGGTGTTCTAGGCATGAGGAATTACAGAGATGTATGGCAGATGTGTCTGTTATGATACATTAGCCTCTGTCTTTGAGGTTTGCTATGATATTCTCAAAGTCCTTAAGCACGGCCAGGCAAATGTCTTTTAAAGTCAATCTGCCACATAGGCATTTCCTTCCACAAAGAGAAAATCCCTAGCCCCACAGTGCATCACCTAAGGCTGATCTGGGTATGGAACAGGCGCCTTCAGTGTGAAATATCTTGTTATTTGCACTGTGGGGTTAGAAAATTCGTCTTGCAAGTCCCAGTGCAGGAAGCAGATCCCCAGTTCTCTAACAGGTTAGTTCTAGGCTTGCATAGGCTCAGGTTGATAGAAAGCAACAGCAACTGTGACAGTTTTAAATACAGGAGATGTTTTTCCTTAAGGTATTTAGGTCTCCACACAGATCCCTCTCTCACTGGACAGAAACTAAGGCATTTGAGGGCAAATGGATTGTCAAAAAAAGCAAGCTTGTGACAGGCATGGTCCTGTGAGACCAGGCTGGATGGGGCTTTGAGCAGCCTGATCTAGTGGAAGTGTCCCTGACCATAGCAGGGGGTTTTGAACTAGAGATCTTGAAAGTCCCTTCCAACTTAAACCATTCTATGATTTGGCTTTATCATCATACGGACATAAAATGCAGTCAAAATAAATAATTTAAAGTTCTCTGAAACATCCCTTATCTTTTCTATTTAAGTATATGTAAATTTATTGTATATACTGTATCTATTATATACATGCATGTTGATATGTAAACGTATAATTAAATATATATAGTGGTGTAGCGCAGAACCAAAAGGAAAGGTTTTGACAGGCTTAACCTAACACAACTCATTCACTGCCTTGCTGATCCCCAGAAGTGGAATACAAAAAGCTTTTTGCTGATGAAAAATTCGATTGTGATAGTACAGATGTTCTGGTAAACAGATAAGCATCCTGACCTAGCTCCTGTGTAACTCCTGCTGCAGTGGGAGGTACTTCTCCAGTTCCTGAATATATTGCCCTCTGTGAAAGACAGAGTTCCTTGTTCACGCTGACTTTTGATCCGCAGTCCTTACTTGAATAGATAATTTTTGCCTCTTTGTATCGTAATACAAGCAGCAGCCTGTAAAACACATTTGCTAGCACTGGTACTGAGTATTCACAAACTTGCATATAATTTTTTCTGCACCACATACCTCTATCATGTGCCTTTCACTTCTTCAAGCAATACCCTCCTTCAAGACTTCTGTAATATTCAATATACTGCAGCAGTTCAAAATACCCAACTGCATAGAGTTTTAATCAGTCTTTTAGGAGTCTATCTTCCTTTGCTTTCACGAGAAGTAATCTGTCTCAACAAAAGTCGCTGACTAAAAGCTCAGAATGGGCAATATTCAGCCACGTAAGAAAGAAAATTATTTTTCCTAAGGGGCTGCTGAAATTGGGCCATCCTCTTAGGGCAGGTAGAATAATTAGTGGGATGCATAAGGATACACCTGGAGCATTTCTGGAAGTGCACTGCTGCACCGGTGCTCTGTGCTCACTGCAGGAAGGAAGGCACTGAACAGTGGATCTTTAGCAGCATGTAGCTTGTAAAGCATCCAAGTGCTCTCCCAAGCCATGGGTATATCATTTAATTGGCAGTGGAAGCGTGGTGGCAGATGGACGGCTGCTAATCCAAAGACATGACCAGAGGAGGAAGCGCTCCAGCTGGGACCTTGTGTGGCTGATACTGTTTGGTCAGCCTAAGATGCAGCTGCATGCTCAATCCAATTTCATCCCACACAGCACAATGCGACTTCTGGGAGAGACTGTCATCTGTCCCCTGTACAAAGAGCTAATGAAGCTGTCCAGCCCCTGCTTCTCTTGTAGCAGGTATGTGTGTTGGGGCCTTTTGTGCTACATTCAATGGCTCATAAGGATGACTTTAATGTGAGGCCTATATGGCAAGGAAGGCTGATTAATCCACTTTAGGGGCTCTTTATAGCATGGTGGGAAGGGCAGCTGATACAGCTGCATACCATGGTGGCTTTAGGTAAGAACATTTCAAATATTTAGATACCTTCATTTTTAATTCTGGCAAACCTGAACCTATTAACACCAAAGGCTTTCTTAATTAAAAGATGTAAGAAAGGTGTCAAGGAAAGCTTCTCTAAATCTTTCTAATACAATTTCATCTGAAAAATACAATCAGTTTTACAGCCACAATAACATTTGAAAAGAATTCTAATTAATGATTGCATATAATACAGGATTTTCACGCAGAGCTTTGCCACCCACAAGCAGAATGATAATCCAACGACTGAGGAATCAAATTTTGCATGGAATGGCACTACCTTTTAGTCTGTACCTCTGTCACAGAAACACAAAGAAAAAAATGAATGCCTTGTACTCAAATCTAATTCTAAATTCTGTAAAAATACACTTTTAAAGACAGAACAACATCTTTTATCCTTGGAAAAGAAAAAATCTGAAAAATCTGAAACTACCAAACAGAGACCGCAAAGCAAATTGCTCCTTCTTTATTAAAAAACAAAACAAAACAAAACAAAACAAAAAAACCAACAACAAAAACCCCACACCATAATTTGTTAACAAACAAAGCATACCTCCTTAGCAAAACTTAAAAGAGTTCCATCAAAATGATTCTGCACCCCCGAAGAATGTAATGGTTAATAATACCCTTCTGTGATTTTATTGAATAATATAGCACAGAATTCTCTTTTAAAGCTCTTCATAGTTTGGGAGAGGGTACTTGGGAGGGCGTAACTTAGTGCCTGTAATAAACTGTAGGTTAGGTCAAGAGACAGGTCTGGGCAGGAGGCCTATTAGCAGAAATTAGAGAGAGAGGTTAGCAAGAGATTAAATTGCAAGGCAATACTACCAGTCAATAACATTTGGGAATATGTCGGTATTTTATCCGCTTAGAGAATCTGCCAAATCTTTTTTTGCATTAAAAACAAAAAAGTAGTAAACAGGAATGCTTCTAAAATAGTATAGCATTTACTGTGGAACAGGTTCTTTTCATGTTTTGGCACAAGTGTTGGTATATTTTCTAATGAAATGGGATAAGTAAGCCACAATAGAATATATGGCTATGTAACATTACGAAAGTCTGTGAAAATATCTATAGTGTTTTGACTGTTTTCCAAACCTACAGAAACATGAATGTACAATGGCAGGATACTGCATTCATAAACTAGATCACAGCAATTTCTCTTTAACACACTGTGTGATTCAAATTATAAGTACCTTAGGATCAGATGTCAAACAAATGTTTTGACTAGATTGACATTTCCTAGGCTATCTAGACAACTTGTTAAAAAGGATTGTCTTTCAAAGGAAATTACAAGACTCCTTAAAGCTGACTTCAGTGGACAGTTAAGTGAACAAGGGATTCAGAACAGTGCATTCCACTCCTGCCCTTGGAGAAAGGAGTGCTCTTTCAAGAGGTTAATAGGCTTCCACTTGCTAACTTTTACTTGTGTGAGACCAAATGTAAAAGCAGGATCTCTTGTACATCCATTAAACTCAGTCACTCAGTAAACTAAGTAATGGAATCCTCTCAGTGAAAAGATGACCTCAGTGCTGCACCATGGGTACTTGCAAGAGCATTACAGTAATTAAAAATTACCCCCCGACCGAGGGTAATGTGGTTTCATGCAAGTCACTGCATGGAATGACATTACCCTCCATCAGGGGGTGATTTTTAACAGTCATTAGTAATCTTTAGGCTTACAAACACTGGATAAAAAATAGTACTGTGATAGTTTCTTCAACAGCAAGGAAATAAGTAACTTGAAAACAGATGAGTGGACATCTGTGCGATTCATTAGGGACACGTTCACTATTTTAACAGCGCCTTCCTTTAAAACACTGCAACATTAGAAATAACAGCAACTAAGTAAGAGTGGGCAGTGGCATTAAAGTAGTATTTTGGCATAGGTGAATTACAGGTGAAGAGATTCTAGTTGAATTTAGATGAGACGTTATGGTACCAAGAAGCTAGATTAACAAGAGTTTTCCTAAAATCCAGGCTTAGAAATGCAGGCTGAAGGAGATACATGGACACCTGGATCGGACACTTGGACATAAGTTTGGGTAGAATTTTAAATGGCAGTAAATGAGTATTTCCTCTACTACGACAGCTGACTTCAGAAATTAGGTAAAGTTTATGAATTATTGCCCTGTGCAGGTGAAACTGAAAAAAGGCTTACTCTGCCAGAAGCAGACAGAAATGTTGGCATAATGTGGAACATTATGTTTTACATGTCAAAAAGCCTACAGCTATGAATGTATTAATTCTGTGGCTCGAATCTGACAAGGAAACTTACCGCCCCTCTGCAGTCCCAGCCTGAGACTGTCTATGCCAATTCTTTATTTTTTCCACTAGGATCTATGAAGCTTGTGTTCCTACACAATGTAAGACTCACATGCTATTTTTCCACTTTACTAATATCACTCCTTTCACCTGAGGAGTTTTAAATATTTCATGGAGTTTTGCTAATTAAAACTTACATCACCCCATGTGAAATATGTATGGTAAGGGGACAGACAAAAACCACTTCACTCATCAGGTATATGGATCTTGGAAGGAAGTTAGCAGCAGGCTGACAGCAGTGTTAGTCTTTCCACAGAAGATGGAGAAGACTATTGCATTCAGCTGACAGTTGAAAGGATTTCAGCAGGATGAATGTTATTACCTAAATGGAGGGTTGGCCCAGGAAATGGAAGCTTTGCATTTTCAAACAACTCTGTTTATGTGCAAGATATCTAATGGATTCAAGCTTTCTGTGAACTCATGTCCTGTGTTCCCTAAATACCATGTTCCCAGATCTCCTCTGGCCCCACAGCACATGGTTCCCAACATCTCCCAGCTACCCCTCCTATTGGTATAACTAACTAAGTAGCACTAATTGCTAACAGCAAGAAGGCTAAAAATAGGATGGAATTTTACGTGTCTCCAAGTATCTCTAAATTCCTCGTTTAAGATGATCCAACAGATGGGCAGAGTGTCCCTCAGCACTGCACTGGGACAACGATTCAAAACAAAGTTACGGATTTTCAACTTAGGTAAGAATTTTAAGAGAAGTTTGCAACTTAAGCTTGATTCAGCATTGTGTCTAAAAGTGCTGAGCTTTAAGCGATCACATGAGGAGGAGATTTATGGTAGTTACTGATCACTCTCACTGACAGAGTGGGAGCTAATCATGTCTTGCTGTATTTATTGCTTTATCCCCTCTATCTAGTGCCCCTCTCTTAACTTACCTTGCCCACTTTTCCTGCCAGGTATTTTGGATTTCAGGTTCATCTGTGGTAAGGTCTTCATCAATTAGGTCTTTGAACACCCATTGTGAAAGTGTGACATGAAATAGCTTGAATGGTCTTTAGGTATTTTTTACTAACAATTTTAAATTAAATGAAAGGCAAAAATATCACAGTATATATGAGGTAAGCTCAATACCCTCTGGAGGTCCTCATCTCTCTCCAATATCTTAAAATGGAAGCCAGGGATAGTAATATATTCTATTATATTTACTTAGGATTTAAACTAGAAGGAAATAATCTGACCCTAATGACTCTAGCAGGACATAATCTGGTACAAAAATTCAAAAGTTTTAAATTTTCCTAGTCAGGGGCACATTAATGCATCACCTCTTACCTGCTTCCAGTAGTTCAGGTCTAAAAGTAGTTTGGGGCACAGACAGATTGGCAGACACATTCATAATATTTTATTTCTGCACTGATCACAACACTTTTCATTTAACTGCCAAATCAATCGCATGACTGGCTTAGGTTCACATGCCGTACTAGTGCTTCCCTGATACTAAAACAGGTCCTAAAAAAAATCAGGCAGAGTAACTCCTAGTAATTTGAAGAACTATTTTGCATGCATAACCACACTTGAAATATTTTTATTTGCTTCTTGGATCCAGTGCATTCGTTACTTGCAGGTACTGCCAATACCACACAAGTTGAGTTATTAAGAAGCAGGAGGTAAAAATAAAAAGAAAGAAACTGCTCAGTTTCTTCTTCACTGTGTGCCCTCACCACACTGTCTTTCTACCGGTTTCACAGAGGAAGAGAAGGGGTGTAATGGTTAATCTATTGTTTATTCAAAACCACCAACAGAAGTTAATAGACAGTTATAAACTAATTGAGTGCGTCTGTAGTGCTATCTCCTCATTCATCTCGCTTATTCGATTTAGCTCTGTTAGTGTTCCATATGGTACAGTGCCCCTGCTGCTAGGAACAGTCATTCATTGCAAAAACACCCCCCTGTAACAACAGGAAGCTAATAGTTTAACTGTTCCTCTAAATTTGTTTGACAAAACTGACATTTAGTACGCCACGTCACGTTGTCAGTAATCTGCAATTTACCCTTAGGCAGGCAGTAGATGCTCATTTTATTTACCTCTCGTAGTTAAAAGCATAATTAATATTCCACTCTGAAACAAAGATTAGAGATTTGACAAACATTGCAATTTAAATTCTCCATTATAGCAAACATTAAAATCAAACATCTTTCACACACACCATTGCATAAAGGACATGTGTAGCTGTAATTTAACTTTTTAGTCTTTAATACCACAAACTAATTTCTGCTGTCAGTTTAATGAGGTGGAAAACACAAATCTTGTTGCACTCTGTGCACACAGGCTGGGACAGTTAGACTGCAGAGAGCTTGAATCAGTTTGCCTCACAACGTTTCAGTCAAAATCCCCAAAGTATTGTGAGCCTAAAAAAGACAAAGCCTAAAAAAATAAAAGTCTTAAAGACTTTGTTTAACAAAGGGCTTCAACAAGTATTTCAGGAACAAAAATAGTGTGACACCACAGCATTTTTCTGAATTGCTGTAGCATTGCTGAAAAATTTCCAACAACTGTGGTGTGGGCTGTAACTTTGCATCAGTGCTACCCGCAGCACAAAGCCCAGCTAAATTCTCCCAAGATTGCATAAGGAGGGCGTGCTTCCCTCCTTCCTGCCTGACCTCCTTCACCCTGCTTTGCACACACTTGAGGCTAGGCAGTCATTCAAGTCATTTAATCACGGGCTTAAGGCAGAAGCAGTTTGCAGCGATTCCTGACCTGGGCCAGCGGCCAGGCTGGAGGCAGGGGCTTGGCTGGCATTGTCTCTGCCCCTTTCCCGGTACCTTGGACGCCAGGCTGGCATACTCCTCCTCCTTATGCTCCTTCAGCTGTTGTTCCGTGCCCACGGATTTTACACGTATAGCAAATGCAAACCCAACTGCAGTGCTCTCTGCTCCCAGTAGCTACGCTCTGTGTGCAAGTCCCACACCAGGCTGCTCAGTGGCGCCTGAGAAACAGCTGATTTATTGTGCCAGATTCTGTGACAACAGGGCACATTATCAAACTGGCAAAGTAGGGGGAGCTCTCAGAGAAATAAATGACTGAGGTTTTAACTCATGCTAATTTCAATTGAAATTCTAGCTCCATAAATTCTGTGTGACTGATTAAAATTATTAACATGTGGAACACCTTTAGGCAACCATGCTGGCTCATTAAACTTGGAAGCCTAGAATTATCTCCACTGTAACAAATGTGTGTGCGGATGTCTGTGTTTCAGAGACATACATCAGGAATTTTAAATTTTTTTTGAGGAGATTTTCTTCACAGAAGCACTGATTATGCAAAAAAAAAAAAAAAGAAAAAGAAAAAGACAGCATAAACTCAACAAAGAGGCTGCTGTTACTGTCTTCTCAATCCATCCTATGTAGTAACCCACTGACTCCTGACTCCTTCACAAGACTTCATTAGTCACTGCCAACTTCAATCTGCTTCAGTTATTTTGCATTCAGCTCCCAAAGGAAAAGCACTCTCCCCACTGATCACAGGCTAAACTAAAGATAAACTGGCTCAGTTTAAAACACATCAAGCTAACACGTCCTGAATCACACTAACATTACAAACCAGGAAAGAAATCTCTGAATATATCTGACCATGTCACAATACTAAATACGAGAGATGCCCATTTCTAACACTGGGTCTCCAAAGCAAGTTACAGAGAGGTTAGTGTCAGCATATTATTTCTCTCCTACATGCCTTAATGAATGCCTGCATGTAAAAAACCAATCTAATAGTAGTATTATACTTTAGAAGAGTGCTGCTGATGTACAGTCTGAGATTCCGTGAATAAATTGTTTGAATGAGCAAATATTTGAAAAGGTATAGTAATTGCATGGAAGTTATTTAGATTTTTATTTAATTCTAAATGAGATGCAGGTTATGAAGATGTATAAATCAGGAGATAAGCAGCAGAGCCACAAAGGTCAGAATCACAGCTGTTGATAGAGGGAACCTCATTAATCATCAGGTAAGAATTGCCATATTGGATTAGACCTGAGCCCAACTGGTCTTATATCCTGTTTCCATAAACTTCTGGATGTTTTGGGGAAAGTCTAAGAGATACCACGAAATGTAGATGTGGAAAAAAGCTGTTTCCAATCCCCTACCAGCAAGGGATTGTTCTAGATTCTGCAATATCAGGTTTTACATACCTCCCAAAACACTTTTTTAAACAGTGTTTACACCTGAATTTTAACAGTTGTACCTCTGCATATTCTACAAGTCCACAAAGATGCCCAGTTTACCTTTGAATCTTACTATAATCCTAGCTCAAGCAGCACCTGGTGGCAATCGGTTTCATAGTATAATTGTGCATTATATTAAAGCTTTCCCTTTGATTTTAAATGCAACTTAATTAAAAAGCTGTTTCTTTTATGCTTGTATTGCCTGACTTACGAAGAATAAAAATTACAGGTACAATTTACTATTAATTAATCAGTTTGCTTTTATTGTTTCTATTTTTAAGTTTTTCCTCTAATGGTCAGTGCCCAGTGTTTCAGTCCCCGCTCATGTACTTTGTTATGGGCCTGACTCCAAAATTTCTCTCCCCCTTCATTATTCTCTTTTGGATGAAGACTGATCAAATTATGAGCAGTTTAGAGGTTCACTACTTGGATGCTCATTTAGCCCTTCTAGGTTGAATTCTTTCACAATTTTATTTTAAATTGAGTTTCTTCCTCTTTGTTATGAGATTGATTGCAACACAGACTCTTGAAAAGCCACCTGAAAGCCTTTTGTGTTTCTGAACTAGTCTAACAACAAGGGATGGATTTTACAAGAGCAAATTAAGACAGAAACTTGCATGACAGGAGAATTTATTTATTTCCAAATTCTAAGTAGCAATGCTTGACTTGATGCTGTTAACTTTCCCTCTTCCAGGTAAATGGAAAGACAAGATGGCCTTCAAGGAAAATCAAAGACGCACAAGCACACGTTGGTAGCCCTCACATGTAATTAGTGTGTTCCACTGGCTCAGCATTACCATAGCAAAAAGAGGGAGGGACTTCTTCCCTCGGGATTGTCTAGAATGACATAAAATCCATTCCATCCACAGGGCACCAAATTTTCCATAGACAAGGGAAAATGGGAAAGACTGACCTTCATTTGAAAAGCTAATAAACATATGGGGAATGTTATCAGCTTTCTTACTTGTGTCAAAAGTGAAGTCCCTAAGTGTCAGGGTCTTGTAAAATCTGGTTTATATCTGTGGTGGAGGTAGAGATAACAAGGCTTTCTGTAAACTATTCAGAGCTGCTTTTGTTTCCCTTTTGAATCAGCCCCCTAGGGTGAGCCTAGCAGATTTCAAATATGAAAACTACCAATGTTCTTACCAGAGTCTTTGGGATCGTGTGACAAGGTTTGCTCTGTGCATCACAAAAATCACTGCAATTATTTTATCTGGGCTTTGCATGGCCCTCCCTCTCCATAAACTTCCTCCCTCTGATCATGCTATAACAAGATGGAGAAACCAACACAGATTTTCTTAGTCAGGACGTTTCTGTAGCTTCATGAGAAGAAGAGAAGAAAAACCCACATTGCATGCACGTATTTGTTTTTTCCCCCATGCCCTACTTTTAAGAGAGAAATTAAATATACAACAATTGCTGTGGCAACAGAACAGCAGTAATTAAATCCCTGGCATTTTTATGCTCTTCTAAGTGACATGCTCTAATCAAGAGACCTTTAAGTTCTGTGAGAATGGTCTTCAGAAGAGATAAAGACAACTGTGAATAAAACATCCAGTTGGAAGGTATGCTTGAAATGCTCCTATCTTTGAATGATGTCTAATATTTGTTTCAACATTTGCACTCTAAATGCTGAGATAAAATTTATGAAGACCAGTCTGGTGGATTCTAATTAACAAAAATTTATGGGATTTTTTTTGTGGCTAATTTAAACAGCACAACAAAAGCATCTCTTATTTCCAGAGTCATTCAAGAAGCTCTTGACTCTACCTGTGCCAGTCTTTTGAGGTATAATCAACAGAATTCATGGGAGTCCAATAAATTATAGAATTCTTACTGATAATGTCTTTTCAGCCTAGTCTGGGGGAATCTACCATCAAAACATTCAAACTTTCTAACTGTGAGCCATTGCAAATGTTTTGCTAAAACTGACAGAACTAACTTAGATTTCTAATCTTTTGCCATAAAGCTTCTTCTCAAAGAAATGCAATTTTCTCAACATGGAAAATGTCATCTAATATAAGCTCCACTTAGGAAACTGAAGTTCATTATACACCTAAAATGAGACTCCAGCATATTATACAGAGTATGCCAGCATTATGTCCACAGACGACTAGGTAGGCAATTAAATATGAAAGCTAACTGAATAAACAGAGGTATTTTTGGCAGTCTAGATCACAGCTAAAAATGTCTTTTTTTTCTGATCTGTCAAATTATTTTCATATGTATGTATAATAAAGATCAGTGTACATGTATCTTTCTGCATTACCAAACTGATAGTACCCGGCAATAAATTATAACAAGGCTTTCTATATTTCTGTTATATAACCTTTTAAACAACCTCTTCCAACAATGAACTCACATTAAATGCAAATAGACAGGTAACTGACTTTACCATTATATGTTTAATTTGATGATGCTTATGGCTTCTTTTTAAAACCCTTCCCAGTGAACTAATTCATTCCATAAACTTAAATGTGCTCTAGGACATTACTGAATTGTAAATTGTTTTTTTCCTTCACAAAAGTCTATTAAAATTTTTTGAATCTGCTCTGCCATTGACATTTGGGGATAATGAGTGAAAATCTTCTATTGGTAACTATGTGAGTGGGAGCTATGTGTGTAAATGCTCGACACATCTCAAGAGTCTGTACCTCAAATCCTTTATGAGAAAATTTGGTGTTGTAATAGCTGTAGGTTCTTGAACTTTTCTTACAATACTAAATTATTCATTCATTCCACTTATCAATTCTTTTAAGGGCTTTTAGGAATCGAACAAAATTTTCCACACACTCTCTCATATTCCTTTTAGAACAGGTGATTTACAAACCCAAAGTCTCGGTGAGAAACGCACAGAAAGCTCTGAAGGAAGTGTTTTACATTCCAGAAAGGCTAATTTAGGCATCTATCACTGCAATAGGTAAGTCAAAAGCACTTATTTTTTGTTCAGGAATTTCGGAAACTCTATGATTTAACTGGTGGTATCTTCAAAGAATGGCACAATCACAGCCATGGTATTATTTTAACACTTTCAGAGGTGACTTGTGTCAGTACAAATATAAACCAAAAAATCTCCTTGATTTGCTGTGAAAATGTACTGTGTATCAGTTCACTGCTTTATCCCAAGAAGGGTGTGAATTGAAGCTGTGCTGATTGGATTGGCCACAGATTTGCAGTGGAGAGTGACATAGATAAAGTTTCTCATCAGAGACCTCTTCTAGTGTAAACACATTTCTCTTTTATCTCTAGGTGTTTCTAAAGTTCCTGGGATTCTGCAGTTTTCTAAGATGCTTGGCAGCTAGTTGAAAGCTGGAAAATTTGCAAAAAGCTCTTGCCAGGAAAGTCCTACTCATGCATGCTGTGTTTAGGCTGTGTATACACTGTGGGCATGTTTGTATGTCTGTGATGGATGAATCATTAGGTAGATAAAGCTAATTGAACAGTATAGAACTGTAGTGCTGAAAAAATTAATTTTGCCTGTTTCAGATAGTACCAAAATGTATTTCCTTGACAAATGAGTACAACTGTGATGGTTTGGTATACAAGGCTCCTGCCAGATTTCAGTCTTTAATGGATGCTGTATCTCAGTTCTGTGAATGCAGCTACACTCTCAGCATTTGAGAACAATCATTACATTCCACTGGGCGAGTCAAGAGACTTGAAATCCCATAACCCATCAGAGAGAGCATCATTTTGGGGTCCCCAGCTCTTGGGTCCCCAGCGTAAGAAGGACCTGTAAAATGAATCCAGAGGAGGGCCATAAAGATGATGAGAGGGCTGGAGCACCTCTCCTGTGAAGACAGGCTGAGAGAGCTGGGGTTGTTCAGCCTGGAGAAGAGAAGGCTCCAGGAAGACCTTATTGCAGCCTTCCAGTACCTGAAGGCAGTACAGAGAGCTGGGGCATGTACAGATAGAAAAAGGCTTTAATGGCTTCAAAATGAAAGAAGGTAAGTAGGGATTAGGTGTTAGGAAGAAATTCTTCACTATAAGGGTGGTGAAGCACTGAAATATGTTGTCCAGAAAAGCTGTGGATGCCCTATCCCTGGAAGTGTTCAAGGTCAGGCTGAATGGCGCTTTGAGCAACCTGGTCTAATACAAAGTGTCCTGCCCACAGTAGGAGGGTTAGAATAAGATGATTTTTAAGGTCCCTTCCAACCCAAACATTTTACAATTCTATGATTTTGCTCTTTTGGCTAGAATACCTATCTAACTGACAGGCAAATTCAATAAACTCTGAAGTATTTAACTTGGCAGTATTTGGGTCAATAACAGCAGAGAAACCACTCCATAAAAGCAGCTGTAAAATTACAAACAGTACAGGTACAAGCAACCTCAGAAATTAGATATCTTTTGAAGTTTTCATATAATCTTTTTGAGTACTGTAGCTATCTCCATTACTAGACCTGAGCATCACAGATCACAAAGAACTAAGGGAATTCAAAGGAATAAAAGTAACTTAGGATGAAAGAAAGTTGAAAAGAATAAATCAGCATACATGGAATAAAAGGCTGAAGATGATGTATAGATATGGAAGTTCCAATCCAATCACTCTTCTGAAACAGATGCAAATACAACTGCAGGTAAGTTTTAAATGAACTGCAAAGACTGACCTTTCTTACCACACCTTCCATTCAGCACACTTCACTGATGAGATACCAGGCTAAGAGACATCTTCTTTCATCTCAGAATATTTCCCTAACTCCTTTCTCCCCTCCTCCACACAACCCCCACCCCAGAAAACTGTTACTGACATCAAGGTATGCTTGTCCCTTTTTTCCACCGTTTTGTAGTCTGTAAGCAGCCATTGTGCTTTCAAAACTAATCTTCTTTCTATTTATATATCAATAAAAGAAAACCTAGACTGCAGCATTTCACTAAACAACTTCAGGGATTTGAAAAGAAAACAAGCCTATTTCACTTCAAAATGTCAGGATTCAATTCACCCTACCATGCTATTCAGCACACACAAAGAAGGGATAAAATATATCCCAAAGTGTAGTGAGTGACTACCAATCAAAAAGTGTCACATTTAGGTAGAGAGCTATTGATAAACCTGGGGGAAGAACAGGAAGAAGTGGGTACTAATGACATCAATTACACACACACACACCCCTGAGGGGCAGGGAAAAAAAGGGATAGTTAAGACTGGAATCTGTGTATCTACAATAAATATTAACTGACATTAAAACAACAGAAATGAGTTCACTATTGTCTCTGTTAGCATTCACAATACAGTGATAGCATTTGTCTGTGTTCTGTTCCACGAAAATAGCAATGGCAGTTTAAGTAAGTACAGAGACTGTTTGAAGATTTTTCAAGTCTTTTTTCCCCCTTTTTTCTTCTATCTTGGAAGAGTGCCTCTACTTTAAGGAGATGATTGCAAAATAATCTAAGGAGGACACTTTCAACTTCAATACCAGACACTAGAATTCCTCTGTGTCTTTTTTCTGCCATTTTCATGACAGTATGTTTACTAAGAAGAAATTCATAGACATAAGCCAAGAAACAATAAATCACTCCTATGTATATAATGAAGGTTGGTCTTGAAAGTGTAATTTTGAACAGTCTGCAAGGAGCTAAACATTGGAGAACTGCCTGTCGGCTATTAAAGGTATGCTCTACATAATTTGCAATATTTAATTAGTTGCTTATTTATCATACCAAAAATGCTACCAATAACCTCTGCTGTTTTAATGCAAAGATATTTTGATCACACAATACGTTTTCAGTACACATATACTGTACCACTCAGGGATTTATTCTATTCTTGTTTGCATTGTGTTGTAATGATTCCAAGCAGTTCAAAGGGGTAATCTAAATACTGCAAAGCACACAAAGAGCCACGATTATTTTCTGCTGTCAAAATACCTACCTTTAACTTAGCTTTAGATTAGCACAAGACTGTATGTACAGCCAGGAGAAACAGAAGACACTATCTGGAGGAAAACTGCATGTCAGCTAAATTAACAAAGATGGAATCAGTGCAACTTGCTTCAATGAACCAGTTACGCTTTATTCTCTTCATCACTGTGAAACCTTCGTGTCTGAGTGAAGACCCAGGACTGCAGGAACAGTGATTATAACCTCTAAGAACCCATGGATCAAAGAACAACACTGCCAACCAGCACGCCATGCCACCTCTTGGTCTCCTAGATAGCAATTAATATGCATACTATGCATGCTAAAAGGCATTCTCTGTAAGACTGCCTGCTTTCTTAAACTCCACCATCCTCTTCCGCACTACTTTTGTCCCCTAATGCTTGCTACCCATCAGTAAACTTCATTAGCACACTTCTGGGGTTTTCCGTGACAGGATGAATAACGGCAGGTCAGTCTTTAGAGCGACACTTAAGAAGCTCCTATGTCAAAAAAAGGGTTTTGCCACTAATATAACCAAGCATTGCCATCTTTCCTTTGATCACTTTGTGTGCTTCCATTTCTGTAATAATTGCCATCCTGCCTAGTTTAAGTAATACACATCCAAATGGTACTGCACCTGTTGTCTTACTGAATACCAGACAGATTGACCAATTACATTCCTGCTGTGTAGAAGATCATTCATGCTATTACATAAAAATATCCTATTAATTTAGCATGACCTACCTTGGTAAATCTACTTTCATATGATTTATCTTTAATCTGTTTTCCAAATTATTTTATTAAAAGATGTTTTAAAGTCTTGAATAAAAGTAGGATCATCTAGGACAACAGTTGCCCATGGGTTTTTTTTCTTCAAGATGGGGACTACATTCAATATTTTCCAGTCATACACAACCATTCTGACTCAATAACTCTATTAAAAGCTTTTGCTAGCGGACCAGTCATTTCATCTGACACTTCTTTTGGAATTTGAGAAGGTGCATCATTTGCTTCCTCCAGCTTGGGGCATCAAAGGTTTGAGTTTTGCTTCCACCATGCACGAGTAACTTCCATTTTTAAATTTGTTTTCTTTATTTTATTTTCTTTATTTTATTTACATGGTAATTTCCATACCTTTATTCATGGCAGTCATTCTTCCTACAAGCATTTATCCCCATGTTAACCATGATCATAAGACATAAACATAGTCTTTGTTCAAGAAATCCTTTTCAGCATGGAAACCAGGAAGAAACAGCATAAGAAAGATAAATCATGCATGCAGAACAGATACTATGTTGTATGGCTCAAATGATTATACTCACATCTTTGATGATTTGCTTGGTGAGTTATGTAATAATTGAACGTTATGGTAATAACCTTAATTCACAGCTAAAAGAAATTATTTTTGAAGAATACTAATCGTGCTGATTTTGTGGTTTCAATCATCCCTTTGCCCGAGTACTGCCGAATGCTGGTGCTCTGATGTAAAATACCACACTGCTCTGTTCCAGAGAGACACAGAAAGTCCTGCATTGTCCCAGGACATGCAGGAAAGGTTTTAACAAAAACAGAAATTTTAACACAGCCTTGGGATGCAATTTCAAAGTAATCCTTCCTTCCTTCCTATTCAAAGTCCTATAATTTAATACCAAGTTACACACTTAGTTCTAGCATGAAGAATTTCTGGTAACAGCTGAGAGCACATTTAACAAAGAAGTAAAAGACCTGGGTATATTATTTCTCATCAGATTATTATAAGCCATCAGTATGATGCAGACTTAAATAAGGAAATTCACTTCTTGGCTGTAACAGGACAGGCATTTCCAGAGACAGAGAAGTATTAATGTCAGGATTGCCAGTGTACAAGGCACTGGCAATAGCTTATCTGGACTTCTTCAGATTGAAAAAAAAAACCCCAAACCCCCTCGAACTGAATCAGATACAAAAAAAGGGGTTCTGGGTTATCTGGAACAGAGGCCTTATTTAACAGAGGAGAATTTTCAGAAAGGTCATGTGAGGAACTGAGCTCCTCACATACAGATATGACACATGACAGACCCACGAAGACCACCTATACCTAGGGAGAACTGTTTGTCTTTGACAACTAGTAGCTTGGAGATAAAGAGAACCACATAAATTAGAGGTCAATGCTGCCACAAGGAAAAAAAAAAACCTATAAAGTGTATGTGCTGGAAGTAGTCAAATATGGACCAAAGTAGTCAATGTATGGACCAAATTTCAAAGCAGAGGAAGCTTCCCAGTACACATAAATTTATGAAAGCAATTTTATGACACTATTACTGAGAAAGTGATTAGATTTGATGAGCCTTCTAGTCTGAAGATCCTACATTCTTAGGAATTTATGTGATGTGATAATCAGAATAGCAGGAACAAAATTTTCATGCATGACATTGTGCACATGTTTTTTTACTGATTTATGCAACTTGGCAAAGTAAGGTATCCCATACTGAGACGGAAGGTGCAATTTTCTGTACACAAAGTTTTTATGCCGGATAAATTGTATATTTATCTTTTGGAATTTCAGTGGGGGACCAGTATTTGGCTATTATGTAACCATGTAAACCTGCTGCCTTATAACCAAATTTTTATGCCATTACAAGTTACTCTCTTCATATATCAGTAAGAAAAAACCACCCAAGATGGGCCAAACCTTGATAGTACATAACTAATAAAAAGGCAGTCAATAAAAGTAGAAGGAAGGTAGAACGTAGACAACATATGCTAGCCTGTGACTTACCTTTCACTCATCATCAACAATTTTTGCAACTGAATTAAATTGAAAGTAGAACCTAAATGAAGAGTGTTTGGGTTAAATGGAGCTGCCCATCTTGGTTAGGTGGAGTAGCTTTATGAAGCAAGGGCAGATGCTACCTGTACTTGCTTCGTCTGATTTATTCCAAACAGGAGATTTGTAGTAAGAAGTTAGTGAGTACAACCCTCTGTGACAGATTTCAGCAGAAACATGGCTGATCTTTAGACAGATGTGAGTGCTAAAGACAGTGGCAGACACAAACAAGATATGAGTTAAGCAATGCTGATCACACCTAAGGTTTGAATTCGGTTCCGTTTGCTGCATAAGGACATACTTTAATATGGTACATCAATGGACATCTTATGAACCTCTGCATCTCACAAATGCCTTGCCTGAAAGGTCAGGAGCCTCTAATCTTAGAGTGGATCATACTGCATCACACTAGAATATGTCTGTGTATTATTAATTAAAAAAAACCCCTTCCCTCCTCATTAAGTGCATAAGGCTGAGAATTGCATATTTACAATCATCACTGACTTATTACTGAGAGCTACCCACCCTCTGCTGCCCAAGACAGTGTGTGAAGGGAGTTTGGTGATTTAGTAATACTGTAAAATGGAAACCCAACACTGAATCCAGCTGTAAATGAACAGTGTGAAGCACAAGAACGTGCTTCCTATGCTGAAGCTTTGGTGTTTGGTCCTACTTTCAGAGTTTTGTGCCTATATTAAAGGGCTAAAGTAGATTTGGGATGTATACAAAGATGTGATTTAGGCCTTCCATGACTAAGCTGGCTACTTTTTCCCAGGAATCAAGGAGAAAGTTCCCTTATTACTCCTCAGGAGCAGAAGGAGAGAATATTAGAAACAGAACAGAAATGTATTTCCATTGCTTTTGCAGTGGGCAAAGATAATCTCAGCTAAGGCTGGTTGTAAAGGCTTTACCTCTAAGATACCTCATTTAGAACAGCTGGATCAATACATTTTGGATGCATTTTTCTGCTTTCACAGTGAAAAACTGACATAAAATTGACTTAACTGGGTAGTTAAGTCCAGTTAATGGCTAGTTTGAATCTCCAAAGCACCACAAAGCAGTTGGAGAGTACTAGTGAATCTGGCATTTGCAGTTTTGTCTTTAATAGCAACATTCTAATGAGGTTCTCCTATGTCTAAATTATATTCGTTTTTAACCTCAAGTCTGTCTTGAAGTATTTTGGGATAAATTTATGACACTGAATTGGATTTTGTGATTAAAAAAAAAAATCCAATTAACAAATAAAATGCAGTTTCTCCAATGAAGTCTTTTTTCCCCCAATAAAATTAGACAGTTCGTATTTTATAAAGCTAATAGGTACACAAGGTATCTTAGTTTTTCGATTTATTATTTTCTTTTTTTTTCCCCCCCAACTCTTTACACCAACTGCAGGAGCAAGCAGCTATTTTATCCAGATCCTGCAATTTAATGTTGAACAAAATATCAAGTGCTGGATTATGACATCTGGGGATTCAGATATAAAATGGAAAATGGTTTCTCATATGTATAATTAAAGAGACAGTCAAAAATATCCCTTAATAGAGGATTTATTTTAAAAGTTGCTTGAGTTATGTATTTTATCTTAAATAGGGCAGTTTTTAAAGGTCAGTGAATGTTAGTCTTTAATAGGTTTATAGCAACTGGGGGCTAACTGCAGAGGCAGGTCAAGATGCAGGAAATCTGCAGCACAGTCTGGATGATGGACCCTGGAAACATCTTGTGAGATGTCTGCTTACATAATGTATTGCCATGCAAGGGTCATTTGCAAATTAAAGGCATGAAAATGCTGATGCTACTCAGAAGTGTATTAGCAGAACCACAAGACAGCATGTGGCCCAATTAATCTTGTGAACTCGGCATTAACATATTACTAGATCACAACGTAGATTACACATTTATGAGCATATCAACATCCAATGCAGAGAAAAAGTATGCCCCGGAGGACCTCTGAGTGTAATTTTCTTCTTCAAATAAAAACAAAGGTTTCAGAGCAATGGCCAGTAGCACCTTCAGGCTCAACAAGAAATAATGTGATCATATTACTTCCAGTTGCCGCAAACGGCTGCTTCGAAATTTTATCTACAATTTCAAAGTAAGTCTATGATTAAAATGATTAAAAAAGAGAATCTATCTACAAGGAATTATTCAAGACACATGGACTTGAACATTTACCATGTACACGTCATAGTGTGTTGTCGATCACAGAAGGAAAGCATACCAATATACACCTGTACTATTTAATTGGTCATTACAGTCCAAATTAAACAAACAACATCCTGCATGCCATGGTTGAATCGTGTGATTTCTAATATTGCCTGTAAGATTGGTACTGGCATTTATTGCTTTCCAACTTTACTGTGGATCAATGAAATATTGAACAGATGGGTAACTAGCAAATCAAAAGCTGAGAAGGAATAGAATGTATGAGTCTGAGATCTTAGATCATGCTTGATATAATCTTGATATAATATTCTCAGTACACCTCCATGCAAAGATACAGTACCTCTTTCTTGCTCTAAAATGATTATCACTCATTTTTTTCACTGTTTTTTGACTCAAAGAGCCTCTGTGCACAACACACCTGGTTTGGGAGCGGGTCACTGAAAAGCTGAAAAGCCTGCCTTTGACCACAGATCCACCTGACCAGTTTCCAGACCCACAGCTACAAAAGGCCCCAAGATCTACCCATCAATATTCAGCAGATCTGACAATGAACATGACAAACACACCGCTTGCTTTGCATGCACATCCCAGCTGTGATGCAGTGGACTTACTGCATGGGGAACAATCATGCTTAGTGTTTCTAGAAGGCTTCTGGCAATCCGAACAGCTGTGAGACATTTAAATTTGCCAGTGTCAAAGAGTCTGACACAATGTAGAGCATGAAAATTTTGTCTTGTCCTTACTCCAGTTTAGCCCTAGATGACCACAGAGTATCTATGATGCTCTTCCACCTAGAATGGATAACAACTACAGGTAAAACAGGAGACTTGGAAACAATTTTAGGGTCCTGACTTCTTGTGCATATCTTGAAACTATACTGAATTTCATCAGTCTAATTCCTTTCACTCTGTGGTTTCATGGAAAGGAAGCGTGGAAAGATCTGGGTCTGGAACCCCACAGTACATGCTCCTTCAAATCAGCTTACATACTGCCAACATGGTTTATTCTGGAGGAGACCTCAGACTCAGGATACATCCAGTCCAGAACTGTGGGGATGCAAAGGTGTTCCTTCCAGCACACTTTCACAACAGCTTCCTTGAACATATACAGAGGACTTGCTGAATAACTGCAACACAACTGGTAAGATTTTTCACATTTCACTTAGTGAAAAAGCTCCACATAAGTCAGCTGTAAACTGATGATACAGCCTCATCATCCAATAAACAAAACAGTGCAAGTAAAGGTTAAAGGCACTGTTTGTGAGGGATGAGCTTCAAAAAAAATTTTGAAAGGTCATTCTGAATGACAAAAAGTTGCTGAGATTACTTCCTACTTTATTTCTAAATATCTTAGGATGTTCTGCTTACAAAACACGTATTACAGCTGCTCCTACCTTTTGTCATAATGATTTACTGTGCCAGATTCCAAACACCTGTGATTGCTCTATCAAATGCATTTCTGAATATAACAGGACATTTTGCTAGAACAGACCCAGTGATTTCCATATGATGATGTGATGTGGGGATAAGTGTCATCAGACCAGCTGTCCTCACAAGGTTCCTTCCAACTTAAATTATTCTGTAAGCCCGTATCTGCTTACCTACTGATACTTCTGATGTCCAGAACAGCCCGAACTTGTCACAGAAACGGCTACAAGTAAACAAAGAATTACAAAAAGGCTTATCCTGAGTGTCACTGCTCCCCTCTAGAAGTCTGAATATATGGTAGGAATTTGTACATAGCCAGTACCTCAGACACGGGGGAAAAAAAGAAACTCAGAAAAAAAAAATCCACATCATCTTTCTGGTAACTACAAACAAATGCCTATGCCATTTTCAGACTGAGTAGACAAGAAACAATTTCTCTGCTGCAATCACAGCAAAGAAACAAGGCCTAATAAATAACCATTGCTACTTTAGACAAGTCAAGGTACTCCTGTTCATAAAGCAGTTTGTGTATATTTTTTGAATCATATTAAGCCCTTGTAGTTCATAATAGAACAGACAGAAAGCACTCTACTTTTTGCTTTCTTACTTGCTAATAGGACAGGTGTTAACTGTGGCATTACGTAAGTTTATGAAACATCATAAATTCATTTGTTTTGGAGCTCTCTTCTTTTTGCTGTACATCTGCTGACATTCATCCCCATTATTAAAAATTCAGTTTCTACTTGGCTGGCATAAAAAATATGAACATATTTGATGTGAAAATACCATTTACACAACTGATCTTCAAATAATTAACTGTTTTCCCAGCAACAGAAAAAATTATCTCTGTGAAAACACACTACAGCTTTGCCGTATCACCAAGTGTTGTGAATGTTTCCAAAGTGAGGGGTTTAGCAAACAAAAAGGACGAAGATTGAGGACTAAGTCTAGCTGAAAGATGAGATACAGACACCTGACTTCAGAAACAGCCTTTTAACTGCCAACTGTATAATGAGTAAATATCAGGTGAACACGAACTCGCTGACAGTTACTGAGAGAAAAATAGTTTTGTCGAAACAAGCAGGTACTACAGAACTGACATGGTAGGCTGCTCTTCTTAATAAGTTGTGCTGGCTGGACACGGCTTTTCTGCAATTTACCAGGTCTCTTCAGAAAGATGGTCTGTTTCTTTGCTAAAGTAACCTACAGAAGAGTTTCCTGAACGTGAGGTTCGTTTGCAGGTCTGATTTGTTTATCTTAGATGTGTTTGGCGTAACTGCATATGTGAGAGTAATCGTTAGATGCCTGAAATAGTGCTGCATCTATCTGAATGGAGCAAAAGGGAAGAACCTTCATAAACGGGCGAGGTACACTACTGATGGTCAAGAATTCTCTGTCCTTGGAGTCAATGCTCTTATATTTGGGTGAAGGTTGAGCACTGAATAAATAAACTGCACTATGTGCAAGCCACACATACATGAAACAAGAACACCTGATGGCTGAGGGACACATTCAGCTCAAATGTTTCTTTTTATGTGAAAAACAGACTAAGATACAGACTGCTGTTTCTAGCTTAGCTTCTAATGTTCTTTGTGAAACATGGGTTTTTTTTAAATCCTCCATGGAATTTGTCCCTAAAATGCAGCCTTCTATACTGCTACATCAACTCTACTTCTGGAAGCTCATTCATCTATCACACTTTTAACCTTCTTATCACATGTAACCAAGGAAAGGTAAGAAAAGTGCATTTTCTGAAAATGAACATTATCTTCAACTCCAGGACCACTGAAAGGCCCAAAGTACAGTGCTCTTTCCTTTTCTTATGGCTGCAGTGTCATTTTCGTGGGAACTACTTATCCTTCTTGCTCCTTGTAAAGTCATTTAACACCCGAAAATGCCACAAGATTACGGTCTTTTACCATTATTTTTACATGTCAACGTGAAAATGCCATTTCCTTTAACATTCTACATGTTGCCAAGAATGAAAAAAGATTCTGAGGCCTGGTTCAGTATAGAGTATCAGTATTCACATGCACATTTCTGGCAAAATTTGCTGCAAAATTATGGGTTGGTTTAATGCTATGGAATAGAAAAATGGCAGCTGCTGCTGCTACAATACAGGGTAGCAAAAATTCCAGCTGTGGATATGCAATCCCTCTTTCAGTGTAATACAAGAACTGATATTTCCTATGACTAAATGCAATGTGCAACTTTGGCTTGTTTCTCTCTAATCTCATGTTTTCAGCTACTTAACTTTCTTCAGGATTGAAAAAAACAGATGCTCAATGCACCACTCCCACAAACAAAAGTATCCATGGAATAATTAATGAAAGCTGTGTAATTTCTTTTTTCTATTTGTGAATCAACCCGTAATTTCAATCTCTTCTGATTTCTGTATAAACATTTATTTTTAGCTTCAGAGATGAAAAGCTGACTGGCTTGGTAAAGAGACATTCAAAAGAAATAAGGCATAGGAAAATTTAATAGCTATTAGATATAAGCATAAAAATGCCATCTGTATATAAACTCCAAGCAGCACATAAGAAGAAAAAAAATGCAGCTGACATGTTTAAATGTCTATATTTCACTCGTAAATTAGCTACTGTAGGAATTTTCCAGTACTAGTAATAAAAGATATGACACTGTCTTGTAGTGGAGCTGATAAGATGGTGAAGGAAATATAACACTGTCCTGTTCCCCTAGATTTCAAAAGCCAGAATTTAATAACAGAATGCCTTGTTGCATTATGTTACAGAACTTAACCACTGAGAGCTGCAACTTCAAATTTGGTCCATCCTGAAGCTTCTGTGGACATCCTTCTTCAAACCTTTTTATGTGGAAGAAGAGTAAGTGACATCATCACAGCAAACCACAACAGGTGACAGGTCTCAAGTTCCTGCTGTACCCATTTCCACTTTGGCAGTACTATACTAGAAGGGTGACTGTCTGGCACAATGTTGTCACAAGGTGTGTGGGTATTGGGTCCAGAGTGGAGAAGGATCACAGCTACTTTTCCTCCCACAGAATACCTTTGCTGCTGTATCACCAAAAATTACAGTCCGTATGTGGTACCAGCTAATTATTTTTCTGGTTGAATGGATGCATGTGGATGTATGCTGTAAGAGAAATTTGTCAGCAGCTGAGACACTGTCAAATGAGGATTTTCAATGCTTTTCCTTCTACTGAAAGTGCTGCCTCTGTCTCACAGATATTTTCTTTCTCTGGTTTGACTCCTGGCACATTTCCTTAGCTATTCCTTTTTGGAGCACATTTACTCCTTGATGAAACATATAGCCATCTCCCAGCTTATGGCTAAACTGAGGAAATCAGGATTGCTCATTAGTCCCAGCAGCCTGATGCATACCCTGACTTCATCCTGGCTCTCAGGTGAAACTGAGAATGATCATCCCAAAGTCCAGAGGGTTTGGGATTCAAATAAACCAGCATACTCAAAAAACCAGCACATGTGGTGTCCGTCTGTCTTGCAGGGGAGTTCCTGCAAGAAGGACTTAGTGGCCAAGGATGCACTGGTCTTCCAGGAAAGCATCAAAGCATCAGGATGCAAGTGGGATGATACGGCCCATTGGCTGTTAGCAGTTCACAGTCATTTGCCTCATGTCTTACTCTCTGGTGTCTACATGCTGCTTCAGTTGTCTCCTGTAGTAAAGATGGGAAGCTGCAATTGCCTCATGACTTGAGCAGAATTAAACACCCTGAGGCACCCTAGCACCAGCTTCCACAGGTTCTTCTCAAAAAGCTTTGTTGAGTTACAAGACAGCCATGTGAAGAGCTGAATTGCTCACTTTTTAAAGATCATCCATGCAGAGATACTGACAGATGCAAAAGGAGGGGGAAAGCTTGTTTGAAGATGAGGTCATAGCAGGCCATGAGCTCTTCTGCAGTGAAGTTTCATAGCTTGTTACATCATCTTAAACCCACAAAAAAACCACTTCAGGATGAGAGAGTGAACATCACCTACACTGCATTTCTTCTACAATAGTCTGTAATAATGATATTATTTTAGACAAAAACATAGGACTACATCAGTCCCCTTAATTTTGAAAGCTGGTGTACGTGGATTATCATGAAAATGTTGGCAACTAGATGTTAGTAAGACTTCATCCAAAAGTCTCTTTTTCAAAGCTTGATAAAAAGCCACAGCTCAAAATCAAAAAATGGAAAAGACTCCAAGGAGGCACTTATTTACTACGTACTGGAACAAAAACCTGAGGAGGTTTATTGTGCAGAGCACATGTACACATACACTTACAGAGCTTCAGATTACAGCCTGCATAGAGGGACAGAGGTATGAAATACCTGATGCCACAACTCTGGTACTTCATTTCCTTCACTTCAGATACATCCTCAGATGATATAAAAATAGACTTGCATTACTTTCTGACATGACCAAGGTTCTTTAGTTTTGATCTACATACAACTACATTAATAATAGATTAAGGGCTGCTATCAAAGCATGATCACATGCTCCAGAAGGAAGAAACTACAAAGTACAGCTGTCAAATCACTCTCACTAGCAAAAGCAAGGGCAAACTACCTGCATCTGAACTCCTAGGACATTTGCTGGTCTATTCAACCTCTCTTTAACATTTCATTCCTGACTTGCATGCACATGACACAAACTAGCATTCTCCTTCTTAGTGACCTTGGACAGATAAGGAGAGCAAAGACTTTTTTCTGTAAAGATGAAAGTATCATCATAGGACATAATTCAATAAAACAAGCGCCTGCAGAGAGCAGAAGAAACTGTGACACTAGTATTTTGTTAGTTGATACTGAAGAAATAGCACGTGACAGGTTGACTTAGTATCTCAATTCAGCTTCTCAAGGATTACTCAATATTAAGTGGATGATATCGCTTCAAAAACTCTACGCAACCATTTAACTACTTCTTGTTTCCTTGCTAACTATGCCGCTGTCTTAAATATGCAAACTAGTCTGTTTAGCCTGATTTTAAAAATAGCTGTTTTGATTTACTTTCTGATAAGCATCCAACAGCAAAACAAGCAACAAAAAAAGACAGTCCTTCACTGTCTTTTCTTCTGCCGGAGTCCACTTTAAAGCCTGCAATGTGGACATTTCTCAATACTGAAGAGAAACCAAACACACAGAACTTAGTAAAATTACTACAAATGGCTAAAATATGCATGGAAATCCCCTTTGCCACAGACACGATCTGCATGAATATTTACATAGAATCATAGAATTGTCAAGGCTGGGAAAGACCTCTAAGATCATCAAGTCCAAAGGTAAAATCCTTGACCACAGGTACTCTGGAGGGCAGTGAGATATGGGGAAGATGAAGACAGGCCAACTTAGCTCTGAACTTTTGGTGACTAATAAGCAGTCATGAACCAGGACAGTGACCTTTCCTGCTGAGTTTTGTTCCTGGTAAGCCACTCCAATATATACAGTTCTCTTGGCTCTCACATAATGCAAGACAGAAAAGTTTTTCATTCAAAGGAAATTCACAAGTACCAAAATAACAGTAAGAGACTCTTCAGAGTGTATTGTAACTTCTTGGACTACTGCAATTTCTCACCCATATTAAAAAACTTTGACAAAGAGAACTGATTTGAGTTTAAAAGTCTAGACTCTCCATGAGCAGACAAATACAAGAGATACATTGTGAAAATCCTACACCATAAATTAAGCCTAGGTTTTCACTAGAGTCTGGCAGGACACAGCAGAAAAAACCCCTATTCTCCCAAGGTCTACAAAATGAAAATAAACCCAGCATTAAAAAGGGAGAAACATGTGACCAAAATGTTAACCTATTGTCAATATTTTTAACCCACTAGGCAATAATGTAGTGATAGAAAACACAAGAGATTAAGTTAAGTGGAAAACAGCACTTCTCAGATGAACCTGTTTACAACAGAAGAAGAAAACAGTGACAAACCTAATAGAATATTAATGGAATAAGCACTAGGACCAGAGTAGGCATTTCTTGTGTTACTAAAAACCAGTGTGAGTCACAACTAAAAGGAAAATAACTTTTTAATATTTGGATCCTGTATTAAGGAAGTGCATTCCTCTGTAAATAATCAGAACGGCAGTTATATGCAGAGTTCATAGCTGAAAGTGAAAGATGTGATTAACCAAGAGAAGCATATCTTGGAGTGCTCGTAGTGGACAGTAACCTTTCATTTATCATTGAGGTTAATTTCCATTTCTGAGGGTCACTAACTTAATCATATTTGCTTGAGTTAATGTTGATCTTCTTTAAGCACAGCACAAAAAAATGTAAGTACTGCCTGTCTGAATGGAACTAATTTAATCATATGACCTTTTCCATCTTATTTTCACCCTATGGCTATATGACTTCTAATCAGACAGCAAATTATTGGACTGTAAGTGGAATAGTATGCTTAGCTAATTTATTCATGCATTTCTGAAAATTATGAGATGCTAAATTATTGCATTATGCTGTTTTACTGTTTCCATACCTTTATCAAAAGGAACCTACTACTGGAGTATGTGGCATTTACATAACAATCATTTCTTTTGTCAAAAGGGTAATCCAAGTGCAGAAGAGTTCAAGGAGTAAAGCTTGGATGCTGATTATTCCTACTGTGGGAAAGGCAGCTCTGCAGCCGCTGAAGTGTCAAAGCAGCTAGTGTCAGAGAAAGCACTTTACACCTCCCCTGGTGCTTTTGCAAGGGCTACTCCTAAGAGAACATGTGTTTCTGCAAGTGTATGTTGGTAATCCTGACTGAGCTGGTGATGTCTCCATCACTGATTTTCAGGTACTAATATTCCAGCAACATATATATTCAGGCAGTGCTGGCTCTCTGTTTGGAAACACAAAGACCAAACCTTCTCAAATCCAAGTGATGATAAAGGAAGCATGAAGTACTCTGCCTGTCTGACTATCAGAACTCTGATAGCTCTGATACCACTGCTTTGCAGCAGTTAATAGCAATCAAAATGCAATTAATGTGGAGAATATGGCACCCAAAGAACTTTCATCAGCACTGGTAGCAGAAACCAGACTTCTTGATTCCCATGCTCTTTCCATAACCTCTTTGGAAGCTTTTTTGAAAAACAATTGCTATTAGATTTTTATGTCAGGAAGCAGCCTACTGGAAAGAAGTGAAAAACAGGATTTCTGAAAGGATAACTTCAAACAATTGCAAAGCTATAGACCAGACTGGTCTGAATGGTTCTGCAGAAGTATTAAAATCACAAAACCTCTGGAAATTGAGGGGAAATTGCAGGGCTACAAAGACAGACTTCCACTGAACAGCCAAGTTTTTTATTTGCCACCACAGCTCCATCACTCCTCAGTTAATTTCTCTTATACTGAATTCCAGTGGTCATGGCAATATTTAGAAATCATCAAAACTTGCTTTAATCAGCTATTATTTGGATCTGAGAGATGGCAATAACGTTCACGGTGACTTTATTGCCTTATTTCTCTCTCTTTGTATTTAATAGAAAAAATGTACAACTGGGTCATGGATAATTCTCAGAATGTAGGACAAAAGAAATATCTCTTGTGAAATCAAATCTACATTCTACCCATGTATGCCTAGCAGCATCACATATCTATATGAAACACAGTAAACCAGCTAATTTATTACAAAACACAAGACAGTGATTTATTAGTCCTTTGTCACGCTGCGAGAAAATCTGGATTCTCTCGAATTTTAGTCTCACATAGTTAGGTTTTGCAACACCCTGGCAATTCTGTCCAGTTGAATGTCGCACCTGACTCCACGCAGAACACAACCCTCTAATCACCAGGCACAGAGAAGATGGATCCCTATTCTTTAACCTTTAATTAGTGCTTAGCTACATTACGCATGTCGAGGGCAAGATTAGGCATAAATGCTTCCAGGGGTACTGTACACTTACTAGTAACCTCTGCACGTAGAAAGTATGTATTTCACTCAGAA
Organism: Machaerirhynchus nigripectus; assembly: GCA_013397975.1. Classification (NCBI taxonomy): domain Eukaryota; kingdom Metazoa; phylum Chordata; class Aves; order Passeriformes; family Dicruridae; genus Machaerirhynchus; species Machaerirhynchus nigripectus. Next base: position 239,762 of record VZRQ01008168.1, read on the forward strand.
CCAGCAAGTGGAAAAATATGTAGCAGAGAGGGCTGGACAGCATACAATTAAACTTGCTTTGCATATTAGGTGAGCGACTAAAGTAGAAGCCATTACTCTCTGTCTGCAAAGCACCTCCCAAGGTTGCTGCAGCAGAACCACAGAGCTTTGCAACACCAGGTATAGGCTGCACGTGACCAGTGAAAAACAGGCTTTGTGTTCTGGCAGGGCTGAGACATCCAAATACATCCAAATACAGGACCAGACTCTGCGTGGTGCTGAAGTCAACGGGAACTGAGGGTATTCAGCACTTAAAGGAATTCACACAGCAGGCTATCAGAACGGGCCTTGTTTTTGCTATTTTAGGCAATCAAATTTAAGTGGTTATGCTGAGTTTGTTTTACTCATTTGATGCTAGCTTTATCATTCCAGGATTTTAATGCAGTGAAGCTTTCCACTTCAAATTACCAGATGTAAATACGGCATCTTCTTTAAGGATATGATTTTAGGGAGCATGCTGGTTTCATTACGTTGTACAGTGGGGATAAAATATATTTATAATCTTAAAAATCTCATCTAATACAAAGCAATCACACCCCAGACAGCTAAAGCAGTATGTTCCACTGAATCTTTCAGTGTTCTTTTCATGCTTATGGCAGCATGTGAATCTGAATATATCACCATGGACCCACACTAACTCAAGCTATGAACATTTTCTGTGAACAATACTTTCTACTTCTAGACTCCATGTCCCTGAAAAGTCAACTAATAGTGATGCTTAGAAATTAATTTATTTCAGGTATGCTGTAACAACCATAATCAGCCATATATCCTTTTGCCCTATTTGCATTTACTGAATTTGCCTTAATTATACTGTTGCCTAATTATGAAGCTTAGTCTAGAGGGGAACTCACAAGAAGCAATGATGCAGAAAGCAGAGGACAGTTTATTCCACTTCATGGATTTACAACTTTCTGCTAGCACAAACCATTTGGAACAGACTCTATTTGTGAGGTCATTAACATGTAAACAGTGTCACACCGAAGACGCATGGCAATGACCTACCATGCTAATGAAAAGTGATATTGAGTTTGCTAATTCAGATAAGGGTACACAGATTGCCTTTTCTCTAATGTGCAAGGGCCTGTCACAGAAATAAATGCGTGGTCCTTGTTGCAATTAATTTGATTCTTGTTCTTTTAAAGCTTTACTTGTAGATTTAATTAAAGCTTTCATGCAGCACACACTTTCAGGAAGTATCTACGTTTAATGGCTTTTTCTCCTAAATTAAAGAAACGAGTGAAGGTTAAGATTCAAAGAAGAACAAGAGAGCATAAAATGAAAAGCTGTGCTTAATACAGTAAGCATTACCTTCTTTTGACATAAGCAAATATGCAGTATTTATACACATTTCTTAAAATTAGTGTTATATTGCGGCTTTCATGGTGAAATAATTTTCAATTGCTTAAGATAATTTTTTTTTCATTTTTGAATATAAAATACTGCATGCTATTTGTCAACCTGGAGGTGAATATTTTAAAAGCCTAAATCAGCTTTTAGATAAGAAAAAATAAACAAATAAAAACAGTTTAAGGTTTTCTCAGGAAAGTAAAGAAACAATCCCCAATGCAAAAAATTCTCATGTGGACATGTAAGTCAGTATTTCCTTAATTTTACTCTGTTAAATGCTCCCACAGAGTCATTCTATCTAAGCAATAACCCTCTATAAATATAAAAATAATTACAAAAAAAAAGTTGCACAGTAATAGTAGGATTTTCTGATGTTCTGAGACATGCCTCTCCTTCCCTCTTCTGAGTAGAGAGATGGTAGGACTTTTGTAAAGTCTTTGACAAAATCCCACACAACATCCTTATTTCCAAATTGGAAAGACGTACTTGATGGTGGACTGTTTTGTAGATAAGGAATTGGCTGGATGGATGCAGCCAAAGAGTTGTGGTCAATGGCTCTATGTCCAAGTAAAGGTAGGTGACAAGTGGTGTCCCTCAGGGCTCTGTCCTGGGACCAGTGGTCTTCAGTATCTTCATCAGTGACAAGAGAGTGGGATCAAGTGCACCCTCAGCAAGTTTGCAGCTGGCACCAAGAGCCCCCGAGCAATGCAGCTGGCACAAGAGAAGGATGGGATGGCATCCAGAGGCAGGTAGTGAAAGGACAAGGAGTAATGGCTTTAAACCAGAAGAGGAGAGATTCAGATTAGATGATAGAAATAAATTTTTTACTGTGAGGGTGGTGAGACTCTGGCACAGGTTGCCCAGAGAAACTGTGGATGCCCCCCCATTCCTGGAATTGTTGAAGGCCTAGTGGGATAGAGCTTTGAGTAACCTAGTCTACTGAGTAGCATCCCTGCCCATGGCAGGGGTTGGAAATATGAAATCTTTAAGGTCTCTTCCCACCCAAACCATTCTGTGATTCTGTGACAGGGAATGACTTAGGCAGCCTGCATCAAGTACCAACAGGCTAAGCAGAGCATATAGAATGAAAATAAAGCAATCTTAAATATTTTTCAGGACATGACAGACATTATGTTATCTGGGGCAGGGGGAAAGGAAAAGGAGATAAAGAATAGGATGAGAAAGTAAAAGAAGGAGCAGAGGAAGAAGAGAAACAGATGAAAAAGTAAATAGCCAGGAGAACAACGAGGCAGGCTTAAGAGCTGGGCACATATGTTAGTGTTGAAAAAGTAGTTAGAAGGAAGACAACAACAGTAGGATCTAAGGAGTAAGTTAGGTAAAACACTTTTTGGACAGAGGACTGGACAAGACACTTCCATGAATGCTCAGTACTACTACCTCAAAACAGGTTTACCGTGCTTTGGATTCCAGCACAAGGCAGTTGAAACTGCATTTACCTATTAAAAAAAAATGCCCCCTGTTCTTGCTGGGATCATGTATTAAGACTCAACATGCAACCAATGAATTCTGTTCTCTATTTAATTTATTTTTATAGTACACAGAGTAGGTAACCCCTTTGGTTTACTAAGACTCTTTTATGTTTCTCTTCTTTTGCTAAATTATCTTATATAATCTTAATAATATTAAAGTGCAGACATGATGCCTCCCTACTCAGGTAAGCAGAAGGGAAAGTCCTTCTGCCATTAACACCTGCATGTTATAGCTAAAGAACAGGGCTGTAATCTATCATGTACCATAAACATGACAATCTGACCTAAAAAAGTCAGTAAATACAAAGCATTCAGTATTTCACCTGCTTTCAAAAATATACTGTAAGCCATGAACTTACTTGATCTGAAGTGACCTTTCCACTGACAATTTCCAAATAAGACCATAAATGGTAAAATACATGCCATTATACCTAAAACATAAGTGAAACTATGTAGCTGCAGCAAATATTGTAAATTGCATTATTATACTCAGTAAGAACATGTTGGTGAAATCTATACTGGAAGATTTTATTTTTGGCTACTGATGTCACCACACAGGAGGAAAGAACACTATCACTTTGAGATAGGAGGTGTGGAGTGGTGTAACTGCTCTGAAACAGCTGATTCTCTCATTCCTGTTCAACTGTGAAATGCACAGTTGGCAAATGTTTTCCTTTGCCTTTTCTTCAGACAAGACACATGCCTCTGGTAGCTCCAACTTTTGTCTTCACGATCAGAGGAAATCAGGGAATGGGAATGAAGGAGAGAAGCTACCTCCCTCTGCAGGTAAGCTGAGTATAATCGAGATACCCCCAGACATTTGGTTCAATATCTCACCGAGGGGTCTCAGTTCAAATGCAGAAGCAGCCCTGAGCTTCAGCCACTAAAAAGAAAAATAAAAGTGTGTCTTTATGTTCACCAGCTCAGTACTCACAGGAGCAGATATTTCACAGCACAAGCCCTACAAAACTCTGCTCTGCTCAAACTACTGCTTCTTTTTATTTGGAACACTGTGTCTGGTTGGCACAGGAACTGACAGAATTATGCAAGACTTTCTTGACAGTCCTAAAGATTTCTCTCTGTAGCATACACTAAATGTTACAGTCTAATAATAATAATAGCAGTAATAACAAATCCTTTCTTGCAGATTTGTAAACGAAATGAAGCCATGATTCTAATATATTATGATAAGTCTCATAAAAGATATATTCTTTTGCAACAGGGTGTCTGGGGCTGAAGAAATGCCAGGCAGGCTTTGCTAGATATGCAAGCACACAGCACAGTCCATTCCTCCAGTTCCTTGCTTGATTAGCTTTTGTGATGTTCAGTTTCAAAGCTGATGCAATCTTCCCAGCTACACTTTGCAAGTGTGATATTGCCCTGAAATTAGGAAGGATCCTGGTCAGACAGAATCCTTGCACAGACTCTCAAGTGAAAACAGAAGGTAAGAGTCATCATGAAGAGAAGAAGAAAGCACCTGAGATATGGTTCCTTATCCTGTCATGCAAGAAATAGGTAATCAGTGCAGGAAATCAATGACCAAGAAAAATGACAGAAAGAAAATTTGGAAATGAATGATGATTTTGGTCATCCAGACATTACAGAAAGCAAATGGCCACTCTTCTTCCCTTCAGGGATCCGTCAGTCTACACTTCAAGGGAGCTCAGGGTGTACTGTAGGTGAGAAAGGAAATGTACAGGAGAAGTAGGAAAAGAAGCCAAGATTAGAACATTTTCCTTGTGAAATTAACAGTCAACAGTGACAGATGGTACCTTGAGGTGGATCATCATTAACCTGGCCATAACCCCTGCAGATAGGCTCAAGAAATGTATTTCAGGTGAAGCATCTCCCAGGGGATTCAGCAGCAGAGAATAGATTTCAGGTAACAAGCTCAACAAAAAAAAATCACTCAGTAGAAGCTATCCCAATACTAATGTCTACAACCCCTCAGTGCCCTGGGCTGGCATCACTCAACAGACACCAACATCTTGTTACAGCTGTTCTTATCTGTATCAGTGGCTTATCAGTAAGCCTGTGGCTTACTGGTGCTGTGAAGTCTTAGGGTTAGATTCACTGTATGATTTCTTCTACCCATTTTTCTTTAAGCATTTTTCTGCTGCTTGTCCTCCTTGAGACCAGGAGAAATACCATCCTTCACCTTATTCCCTGTAGTCCCATCTTTTGCAGACATATTCTGTCAATCAGTTCAATATTTCATAATCCCATTTTGAAAACTAACACTTCAATCTTTTAGAAAAAATACTGGCCTTTACCAACATAAATTATGAAGTGAGTTTTGGTCTTAATATGCAGCGCAACTCTACATTCTGTTAACACATTTACAATCACATAAAGTGTAATGGCAGGTCTGGCTTTTAGAGAAACTAAGCTTCCAACACCATTATCCCCTTGTACGATAAACGATAATACTAAAATACGAAACTCACATTCCTGTTCGGATATTTAAAATGAAAGTATTTAAAGTCAGTTTTGAGCTACCTGTGTATACAGAAATGCAATTTCAGTGTAAAAGCCACATATAAATAGCAGCTTTATTCCTGAGGGAAAAGTTTTAAATGAAGTGAATGGAAATGATTCACCTTTTCCCATCTTTGAAAGTGTAATTCAACAATGATGGTTGACAATGGCAAAATCTCAGTGTCTAGAATGACTGCTGTTGACAGCAAGCATGATTGATCTGGGAATCAAATTTTTAAGAAAGCTAAAACCTAAAGTCAACAGGCTAATTGAAGAATTTATTCAATGAACAGTTTTATAGAGAAGACAGTCCACCCTGGTTACAGTACCTGAACAAGAGTCATATGGGACGGCAACACAAATATTTAAATACAATGGTAACTTCTTAAATACACATACCTGTCACTATCATCTCTTTCTCTCCCAAGTACACGTATTGTGTCTCAGTGTTATATATAATAAAGACAGGCTTTCAGGCTTATCCTGCAAGAGTATATGGATTCCACAATTTCTAAAAGCAATCTCAGTATTGAATTCAAATCCCATATATTAGTTTAGAAAACAACACAAAGCTTTTAATAGCATGGAAAGAACAAAGAGGTCTCTAGGCTGAGTAAGTATTTATTTTTTCTACAGTTACATTGTTTCCCACCCGAAATGTCTGATACCTTCACCAAATGAGCAGTGTCCCCTCAAGGGACAGAAAATACTTCAAACCCCAGCTCATCTGCAAATTTATTGCTTGACACTAATGGAGCAGAGACAGTAATTTGTGCTGTGGTTTAGGAATGGCATTCTCCAATTTAGTGTTCCCACTGAAACCCCTCCAAATCAAGAGACACTCGCTCACTGCCACCTCCCCCTCTTTCTCCCCCTGTGGTGGGCAGGAGAGGAGAACTGGAGGCACAAAAGGTAAAGGCTGAGATGAGAACTATTTTCTGGAAACAGCAATGAGATGAGAAAATGAACAGTAACAGCAACAATACTAATGACAGAGGGTACAGGAAAGAGGCAACACAGACATCCCCCTCACAATACCAGCTGCTCCCTCTGCCAGGCTACTCCACCCTAAGCGACCCCTTCCCCTGTCCCTGGAAAATGATGTGAGGTAGTGTAGAATAACCTCCAAGTCCTGGCCATGCCTCCTCTTGGCTACTGCAAAAATTAACCCTGTCCTGGCCTGAACCAGGACAGATCGTCTGACCAGCACAGCAATCAACCTCTTCTGATGCTTCACCTCACTCTCTCTGTAGGGATTTACTTGTTTTGAAAAACCCAAGTTTGCAGCACATTTCAGATTATGGTTTCCAACTCAAAGCATCTGGGATAATGTGGTTTTGGAAAGTCTGGGTTACTTCAGAAATGACCATGGGTTTCCGATACAGGTATGGAAAAAGTAACCTGGAGTGAGCATCTAAACGTGCCCAGAAAAGATGAACTAAACAGAGCTACTCCTCCACATGAATGATCTGATCTCTGCTGCACTTGAAGGAAGCCATTTCGTATAGTCAGATCATTGCCCTGGGGGACTCACACACTTCAGAAAGAGCTAGTGAAATTAGAAAAAAAGATTACTTACTGCTGATCAGTGTGTTAAGGATTATTTACAATTTTTTCTACAGTGAAATGGGAATATAAGCCTTGGCTATACAGCAACACGATCAGATCCAAAAGAATCAGAAGATACAAGGAATCAGTATAGGAAATAATGACTTTAAATAGATCTTAAAAAATTATGTTGTGTATTTTAATTAAAAATAAAATCTCAATTCTGACCCTGCTTGGTATCTCTGAATAAAAGCTAGATATTGCATGTCTGTACAGAAAGCATACAGCACATAGCACAAAAAAGTGGTTTTTTAGCAATGGTGACTTAGTAGAATAGCCTTCTTGCCTTATTTTAGGCACTAAGTATTATCCAAAGATTTCAGTATGTTGGGACTGTAGACTTTGCAACATGCAACAAAACTCCTGGGACATACCCAAATCATTTAAGTCTAGATTACAAGACAATTACAGAACTCCACGGTTATTTTCAGTTACATGATTTCATGTAACAAGCCTATGTAACTCTGCATATTTAAAGATGCAGAAGAGATCACAGGTGTAGTCTAACTGATCAAACAGTTCAAACACATTCGTGTTTTTCTGTTCAATACTCTCCTCCACCTACAAGATGCAAACATGATCTTGTTCCAGGGGCAGCTGCAGTTGAGAAAATAGGACAGTTTCTAACATCTTTCACTATTTTTCAATTACTACATAAGTTTTAAATGTGAAGACTGCATATCCTCTGGAATTATCCAGAAATCACTGTTAGGAGTTTTGACACCACTGATTTTTTGAAAACATTATTACTTTAATTATTTGGGTCATTTTGCAAATCTACTAACCTTGTGCTTTCTGCCCTAAGTACTAGGTCAATGGCAACGGGACCAGGCAAATGAGCTAAAAATTCTCTGAACAGAGATCCAGAAGCCAACACTGGGTATCTGCTAGTGAAGCAAGAGAACTAAACTGACAACAGACTCCCAGGCTCCTGAGCTCAAGTTAGATACACAAGAAAAGCATACTTCAACTGGGCCCCAAACTATCAAATTCTTGTTAAAAGTAGGATATGTTTTCATGCACATTTATATGAAAAAGTTCAGTGTTTGTGGAATTAGCTTTCTTGCAGGAGGAATTTTGACCCCTGGGTCATACACCAAGTACCAGGCAATAGGCCTCTAATCCTACACACTCCCTTATAGTAATATTTCAATATAGTATTAGGCTTTAGGATCGAGATTTCCATACAGACGATGCACCTTTGATGCACTTCTGTTCTAGGGCACCTAACTGGATGATTAGTGCTGGGACAGACAATAGCAGATTCCACGCTATTAAGATCTTAACATGATTAGCATTGCATAAGAATATTGGGTAATAATTGTCTCCTATTTCCCTACTTCACCTTTCACAAGCTGAAATGACTTGTGAAAAGGCACAGAAATATAATAACATTATGCATATAACTGCTGTGCAGCACTGTTGTTGCATAAGTACTTAATTTCAATAATAATCATAACATATCATTTTGATATCAAGCTCAAACTGAGGAACAGCATCAAAAGCTGCCTTCACAACTTTGCATTTTAATTTGGTGCACATCCTACTCATAGCAATATAATGAAACCTTTTTTAGAAAGGAACGTGTAAAAGCTACAATCTGTAACTATCTGCCCAAGAATCTGGGGTAAATTGAATGGGACAAACTATCAGGCAACACTGTTTGGAGTAAATTCTGATGGTCCAAGCACTCAATTTGTTTTTCTGACGCTTGAATTTGCAAGAAATGTAGTTGTTAGCTCCTGACTAATGATTAATGAGCTCCAAGGGCAGAATCTTTATAAAAATTAAAATCTCAAATACAAAAGGCCAATGGTCAGCACAGTGTCTCTCGCTGTCGCCTCAGCAACAGGCTTGCCTAGTCCATTTAACCGTAATTACACAACAAAATACTAATGTGCTTTTCCTTCTTCAGCCCATGGCGCAGGGGTTTTGCCCATCAGAAAATGTGTCAGGAGCAAGCAGTCATGTCAGTGCTGCCTGCCATGCTGGGAACGCCACTCACTGCCAGTGTAACTAATGACACCGTCTCCGTTCTTCTTTTTTCCCCACCTGGAATCAGCTGCCAACTCAAAAGACCTGCTGCAGAGTTAATGAGCACTTTTAAATTTGCTCTAATCTTAAGAACAAAAGAACTTATAGAGGACTAACTATGTCCAGACAAAAAAATAAAAAGAAATAAATCCGCTGCCTGACTGAGGTGAAAGGTAAAAAATGCACCAGTTGACAGGAATGCAAGAGTGGATGGAAAGACTGGCAGAGGCACTTAAGCCCATTAAAAAGAACTCTCAATAGCAGTACTCAACTCTTTTTTTCTGTAATATCTATTGACTGGCTAACTAGTAAACACAGGATAAAATAGAAATAATTCTCTGCCAAATACGCACAGCTGTAGGTCCACCTCTGATGATTCATCAGCAGCTCTAGGCATCTGCCAATTTTTTCTTTTTTAATTTTAATTTAGGATGGATCTAGAAGTGGCAGAGATTGCAGTCTGCTAGGGAAAAGGAGCCCACAGCACACAAGGAAAGCAGCACACAAGACAATAGTAACTATTTCAGTGCATAGATGCTCACTTGGATGTTACAGCTTGCATTTACAATGACTAATCAGTAAATCTGAATATGATACTCAGTATAGAAGTGGTGAATTAGCAATGGCAGAGTACTTGAAATTATGTTTCTCAAAATATAGAACATTTTATAATCCATACCAACTTCCTCAGCTAAAAATAAAACTGTAATGAATCCTGCATTCATCTAAGATTTCCACCAATTTCAGTGAAATTGTGTGATGCGTAAACAGGTGGAGAATTTGGTCCAAAATATTTCCCCCTGCTGATAGCCAATCTTGACTGCACTTTTCAGGGCTCTTACTTCCCTTCTTTTGCCAGATGGGGAGCAAAACACTACAAGGTCAAAATCCCACAGTTTCTTTTGGAAGTGTTAATCAACCCCAGCCACAAAGTTACTGAATTTGTAGCACACTAACAAAAAGATCTTTTCTTTAAGCCACTAGGCAAGCATTTCAAATAATCCTGAGATGCCCTATTCTGTCCACTATTAACAATCTCTATGATAGCAAAACTAGGGACAAAACCTGTCTGTAAAACTTAAAGAAATTATTTCAATTCATGCATTTTCCTTTGTCTGTGGAAAAAGAGAAAAAAAAATATAATCCAATTTCTTTGAATAATGAAACAGTGTTTCATTTAATATTCCATTTATTTCAATTTTGTTTTTGACTTAGCCTTGAGACATGAATCATATTAAAAAATTCATTTAAATATATTTACTTATTATGGCAAGAACATACTACATGGCTTACTGTATTATATTCTTTCGACATTTTAAAGAACTACATTTAAATGATCCCAAAATGAATTTATTTTTTAAGGCCTATTTCATGGAAAATGTCTTTTCATCTCAGGAACAGAAACAAATTTTGGAATACTCTATCTGTGGAAGAGCTAATTTTTTCTGGCCTCCATATTAATACACTGCTTTAAACCACAGTTAAAAAATTGTACTATATATAAAGTGTCAAATAAGGTAATATGAAATCTGAATTACCAACCACATGAGCAGTTTCAATATACTGTGAAGTCTTAGAGAATTTCAGCTACAAGGTTTAAATTTTAGCTGCTTTAATTCATTTGAAGAATGGTTCTGCTTACCAAGTTTTCAAGATAGAAAAAATGTAATAATTTTTCCATAAATTCTATAAATGAATGTTTGATGTTTTTTCAAAATATAAACTGAAAAAATACGTATTTAAAAGGTTTGAAAAGAAACTAGAAGGAACATGAGAAACTTTATATTGCTTTTAAATAAAAACATTACTGAAATATGTTCCTTTCAAGAGCATACTACCACCATATGTATTTAAAAACTGGTACTAAAATTTGTCTTATGCAAGTAACACCCCTACTTCTGTAACTATGTAAAAATATCCCACAGGTTCCCATAACTTTTAAATCCGAGGTTTAAAGAAAACAGGTAACTACTGGACATCTTATTTTTGCTGCTGGCCAACAGGATTATACAAGATTAAATGCATCTCATTTTGCAACTAAGCAAGACCCCTAGTAATTTGCTAATCTATTATGTTCTCCTTGTACCTGGAAAGCAAGTAAGAGTGAATAGCCTCAGAAAGGGATTTGCTAAATTCACAGAAGAACCCTTGTCATTCATCACCTGCTGACAACAGGGAACGAAGCGAGGCTGTGGTTAAATAAAGAAGCATATAATGGTATTACTAAGGACTGTACCAGAACAAAAAATTTGTTACTTACTGAAATATGCTTCCTCCTGCCCTCATTTTTTAGTGCTCTCTCCTTTGAAATTCACTCCAGAGATGGTAACTCATGATGTTTATGCATGATCATTATTCATGAAAAAGTAGTAATATGTACAGAGCAACAGATGGAAATGCTTGTACATGTCTAACCAAAGCCATAACTTCAACAGAACAAATGAGAAAGAAACTACTAAGTAAATTCTAAAAATAGTTATTTAGGCATGAAAATTTCTCATTGACATGGTAGTGATATTTATACCTACTACTTCTCAATTAAGAAAACTCTTTACATAACATTATTCAAAGGACTCTAATGCACAGTATGAGACATAAGAAACTCTTACAAAGCTAAGTATTTAATTACATTATTTACCATGTTTTTATCTTGGTAAAATTTCTACAAAGTATGTTTTTATAAAGGAACTTTCAATATTAGCATTCACTACTTAGGCATGGAACAACATGGCAGAAAGTGTGTCTCTGATGACAAAGAAGTTACTTACAGGTAATAAGTGTAGGAGTGATAGCTTCTTCTGCCATGATGGTGGAAGGATTAGGCAGTGGTGGAAAAGATGAAATGGAAGGAAAGAAAAGTCAAATATTAATGTATGAAAAATCAAGATGAAACTGAGACCTGAACTGGTGACACAAATGAAAGGTAGCAAGAGTGTATATCTGGGCATATCATGCAATGTTTCTGGAATAGACAGGTGACATATCCAATGTCCATAACACTTTGAGCAGTACAATATATAATGCATCTCCAACTGTTAAATCAAACCACCTTAAGGTATGCCTACTAAGTAATGTTAGATATCTAATGTATGTTTATATCTGCATACACTGCACACACAAATATTCCCAAATAAAGTGCTAAACCACTTCCAATTACACCTCAGCTGCATCAGGAATAAGGATATGGAACTCCGAGCATGGTGTTAGAAGCTTAGCAATACAGAACTTCAGAATACGTTTTAAGTAGCTGCTCTTCCAGTCACAGCACCGTAGAATCTTAGGCTATCCCTTTCTTCACTTAAAGCAATCAGTTCTGCCTTTGAAAGGACTTGTTTCCAGAGGACAAAAATCAATGGCCAAAGCTTTTTTAAAATTTCAGCTTTTAAATAACCTTTTAAATTCAAATGAAAAAGATACTTAGTGTCATGCAAATAAAAAGTCTATCCTTGTGGGCTAAAATTATATTTGTGGTATTTCCCCAAGTGGCAGAGATAAAAATAAGAACTGATCCTGTGTCCATGTTATTCCTGCCCATGTGAATGCCACAAAGAACAACCTGGGACACCTAGCACCACCATCCTGAAAAATAAGGGCTCAGTCAATCTTGCATAATCTCTTGCAGAGCCAGATACTCCACCTAGATATGCTCTGTGTGAGCACCAAGTATAGAAGCCCTCCAGCTATGCTCTTCTGCTTACATCCTTCCCTCCCTCCCTCAGTTATGAGCCTGCTACAAGCAGGACTGCAACCCTCCAGAAAGGGCAAATTTCAGCCTAAATGAATTCCATATATTGACTGCAATTAAAAGAAGGCTGGAGATCTTAAAAACATCTCTGAGCATAATGTCAACTAGCATTCGCATGTTGGGAAGATAAAAGACTGGAAGGAACCATGTAGGCATTTGTAATTTTCACAGCACATGCATACAGCCCTTTGACTACAGAGGAAACATGTAAACAGGCCTTGCAAAGGACTATAACTAACGTTAACTTGCCTCTGGCTACATGCTTCAGGCGTCCCTTTGAAATCTAGGCTTTCATCAAATTTTCTCTCTCATCTTCTTTGTGTGAAGATGCCGTTAGAAATATTTCCCAGTTTTTATTCCCGTTTTTCTGATGCAAACAGTATTGTTCAAACACAAGAGGCTACACACTGAATATTTAATCACATGGCACATCTGGAAAATGTGTACCTGCTAAAGTTGAGTTTTAAAAGGTATCTAAGAATAGAGTAAGGGGCAAGCTGCAAAACAGTTGTAAGCTTCTTCCACCAGCACATATCCCATCGCATTCAGTAGGGAGCATGGGATCAGGTCCTCTCAAAGCACTACCCTGCATTATTAGCAAGGGGTTGTTTTCTACTTCAGTCATATTTCCCCCTACCTTTCTTTACAGAATTACTCATTCTCTCACTTTGATTTAGAATCTCACGACACTGCCAACCCTGTTTCTTGCCATATGTTGCCACGAGAGAGATTTAATGTAATTAGTACAAATGTTCTCATACTTCTGAAAGATGTATAATAATTTGAGAAACAACAATAAATATAATTAATCAGTGAAGCACTGCTGGTACTTATATGCAGAATTCTGTGGAATATGTTGTAGAGAGAAATTATTCCTTATGAAAAAATGCTTAAAATCCAGGCGCTTTAATTTGCGTAAATGTCCCATTAAGAATTTGTGAAAGATGAGAAAAAATTGGAAGTCTCAAGCTCCAGCTATTTTTATATTGCTACAGTTGTGAGATTTACATATAGAAGTCCTTGAAAAAGAGCACCAAGGCTTTGACTCTCAAGAATACCATACACTGAAAGAAACAGGTAAAAAGAATACATTAAAATCCTGCAGAAACAGAAAGTTTTATACTTGCAGGGCGTCAGGCCACATGCTAAACCACCATTCATAACCGAATGGATTTAGCTTTTTTAAGAAATATGGACAAGTTCCATTTTTTCTCCTACATAATGAATACAAACCCAAGTTTCTGTCTATGTGTGAAAAATCTTTTTCTGTTAAAAAGACCGACAGAAAGATTTTGGCCAACTTAGGCCAAATTTTCTTACGAGCGTGGCTCTTCAGTCACTTCCCAGTAATGAGGTTTTTTTATGTCAGTAAACTGTTCCTGCATGCAGTGACAACATTAAGCACTTTTAACTGCTTTAGGACTGAAGACATAGAATAATTTTGTGAATACCACTTGTAGAATAAAGCCCCATTATAAAATTTACCAAAACCAGCAGAGGAGGCTGGCTGCAGGAGGACTGACCCATCAGAATGGAAACTTCTGCAACTGTGTCATTACCACAGTGTTTTCTTTCATCATCTCTCTTTTGTAGTTGGCCTACAGGGAAAAACAAGGTTCAGGGAGAGGAGGCTGGAATTTTGCTTCAGCCTTATTATCTTAATTTTCTATCCTAAGTGTTTGAAATTGTTGGCAAAGGTGTATGTTTAACTGAACAGCCTGATTTGCTATCAGGGAATGGGAACAATGCATTCCCAGCCCAGCTCCACTGAGTGCAAAAACCTTCCTTATCCACTGCCAAGAACCAAGGTCTCTGACTTAAACAGATGCCACAATTACAAACATTAGAAACTCACGGAAGGCTCCGGCACAGAGACAGCTGAAAACAGAAACTAAAAACAGGCAAAACAAAATAACTTCTTTATGATCAGAAAAACTCCATTCTACAACTGAAGCAGAAGCCAATGGAATAAAATTTTAATAACTGCTTCCTTATTGCACTCCCACTGCAGCAACTAGATGGCAGCCCTGATAGAAACAGCTGCCCCAAAGACATATAAGGGGCTTTTAAGCAAATGTTGGACCATTAACTTACCAACTTATGAAAAATTTTAAAATTTAACTTAAAAAGAATATAAAGGGGGAAAAAAAAAGAAAGGAGCAAATAAGGCAGTAAAAGTCTGATTTGTGCAAGTTTTGATTTAATTGCTATTGCTTTTCCAAAGGTTGTAGCAACAGTACTCTCATTTTCACTGCTCCACTTTAAGTTGACCAAAAGATGAAGTTACTCGGTGAATTCTTTATTTCTCATGTTTTTATAAAATCCTATGCAAGTACATCAAAGACTGTGTCTTGCCCATCAAGGGCCTTGCCTAAGATTTAACATTCAGTATCAGATTCAAAATCCACTTTATTGTGGATCAATATTGTGGAAACACATGTATTGTTTTCATCTAACTTTGTGCTAATTCTTATGTGAGAGATACAAAGCACATCTGGGGAGAGGAAAGCGTATTGGCATTATTCTAACTTCACAGAGAAGAATCATCTCATCGATACAACCACACTGGTGTTAGGAATAGCTTGCAGGTTCCCAGACTACATTACACGACATCTTTATGCAGGAATGCTAATGGATAAAGAAAAGATAGAACAGAATGGATAAAGAACTATGAACAACCAAGTGGAGAGAAAAACAGGAAAGCCCTAACAGTCTTCCCCTGACCCATGTGACAAGTTCACAAATTTTCTTTACTTCAGTCAAAAGCTGAGTGTCCATACAGAAAATGCTTCAGCAACCATGATGTTTCTACCCTTACTAGTGAATCCAAACCATGCACTGAATTTCTAGGCCACCTAACCTCTCTGTGACCTCGTTTATGATATAACTACTTCAGAAGACTATTTTATAGTGAAATTAATATGACTGCCTAATGAGTATTAATAATTGCAGAACTTCTCTACCTACTGCTTTGATAGTGACCATATTCAAAGCATGTCTGTGCTGCACTGAAAACCTTGAATGTTGGTCTTCTCTGCTTGGCTACTGAATTAAAAGTTCAAGAGACTCTTCTGTGAAAATCTGTGGTGCTTGGCACCAATCAAGCAAAGAATGGTTGTTGAGTGAAAAGAGGTGGCTATTTAAGGAATGTGCTGGACAAACCCATGGTTATCACATAAGTGAAACTGCTTTCCAAATCTCTTGACAATGGAAATAAATAGTTTGAAATTAAGTTTATTAAGCAATGTGAAGCCCCAGAGACAGAGTAAGTTTCATCTGCTGGTGAGATCTGGAGATCAAGCACACAAGATTCTTTTCTATGGAAGAATGAATAGCACTTAGTATTTGCTTTGGGAGGTGCCTTGGGATAGTGGAATGTGAATGGGATATTGCTGTAGCCAACTCCAAACAAGACAAGTTTCAGAGCACGTAGACTCAGCACAGTGAAACCCACCATTGTAGCCCAGAGAGTCTGCACGTAATAGTGCAGATAACAAAGTGGTTCTCAGGGGAAAGGTGCCACTGAATTACAAGGTGCTATTTTATTTTTCACTCAGATCTTCACACCAGTAAAGCTCCTAATAAAGTAAATGAAATAAAATTAACAAGTGCAGAAGTCAAATGACACAGTGGCTTGATAAGACTGTTTCCCAAAGTAGCACCTAAAATGTCGCAGAACTGCAAAACCACTACAGTCACACTAAGCTTGTGGCACGATTTACATGTTTTCTTCAAATGCATAATATATACACGGTAACTGAACCAAGGTGAAACCATAGGGGCCCTCAGCAGCCTAGTGAATTAGTGCATCAATAACAATCTATTGAATAATCGGTTCATCTTCTGCTTAAGTCATGAGTAATTGTATTCAAAGTCTTCTATGCTACAGCACATGCTTTAGAGGCTTGGGATACAATATACCCACCTCCCGAAACTCTCATTAAAGCCTAGTCACACCCTGTTACACAAATGAACCATTCCTACTTTTTAATATTCATTTCAACTCATTTCAGTTTGTGTTGTTCAAGGCTGTAGCATCATTCTGGGATATGTTTAAGTTATTGGTATCATTCTTTCTGTACTACACAATGAAATTGTATGTATTTGGCAACAGAGCTCCTGGACTTGTATTTTCAGTAGTTCCATCTCTGTCACAAGCAGATGTATTCCAAAAACCGAGGAAGCTCACATAACACACTTTTTCTCTAACAACAGAATTACTTTAAATAATAATTACTCTGCTGTGGTAGGAATCAAGTATCCTTCCACATTAATGCAAACACTTAGGATATGAGCCCTCCTGCCTCTAACAACTAGATTTTCAGTGTTTTTCTCCAGAGAATTAAGCAGGAGCCAGCATAGCATCCATTTAGCCAGAGACCCGGACACCTTATTCACTTTGAAACTATTTGGATCATTTTGCAATGCTCTCCCTTCAAGATTAAGAATAACTTGTCTCCCTTGGGTGAATACATTCTACCTTTGGCAGAAACACTTAAGGAGAGGCTCAGAACTGGAATAGAGAGAATGATGAATGCTGGTCAGGAATTGCGTGAAGAAGGATTGGCCAGAAAATGCAAGAAGCCTTCCTCCCTGCATGCCAAGTGCTGTGTCTGGCCCTAGGGAGGAGTTTGGGAGTTCAACTGTTAAAATTGAAGGTATGAATGATGCAAGAAATCGGAAGTGGGAAGAAAA
Source organism: Machaerirhynchus nigripectus (assembly GCA_013397975.1). Lineage (NCBI taxonomy): Eukaryota > Metazoa > Chordata > Aves > Passeriformes > Dicruridae > Machaerirhynchus > Machaerirhynchus nigripectus. The sequence continues at coordinate 257,201 of VZRQ01008168.1, forward strand.
AAGTACTGCAAAGACAGAACAGATTTCAACCCTGCTACACTGTACTTCATTGAGCAGGCTTGGTTACTGCATCAATTCCATTGCCCCAGTCAGACTCACCCTGGGGCTTAAGTCTCAGTCTCTTCTGTACGGCAGCTTTTGAGTGCTTTACATACCTCTTGTCATGACCTAGCCCCCAGCCCTGGCCACAGCTCACCTTTCTCTTCATAGCGCCCTTCTAACTCAGGGCGCTGCTCCTGTCTTCAAGGAGAGTGAAAAGCAGCTACTTCTGTAGCCTGCCCCGAGGCACTGTCAGACAGCTGCCTCCTTCACTGTGCACTTCCACTGTTCAAATTCTGGAAGAAATTCAGGCAGCTCAGAGGTTTGGACTATCTCAGACCTGCCAAACTAGGTAACATACAGTTAAACCACACAGAGTTGGGATGAGCCAAATCAGGCCAGGATTGCTCTCAAAGGAAAAAAGGGGATAATACAAGGGGAATAGCAAGGAGGTGAGGGGCTATGGGACACAGTAAGGAGACTGTGGCAAAAGTGGAAGGAGAATTTGTCACTCAGCCCCTTTACACAGCACTCGCACATTCCCAACCCCACCTCTAACAGCTGCAAATCTCACATTGCTCAGGATACAACCTAAAACCTTAATTCTATTTGCTAATTAATTTTTCCCATCCTAGACTAAGCTTCTAAGATCATATGGGGTTTTTTCTTATCTATGCCATCTTCCTAGCTGTATTTTTCCCGTTTCTCTTTTACCTCTTACAGTGTTGAGAAAGGCAAACAGTTTTAAAAGCCTTACACTTCTAATAATGTAGCAGTTTTCAAATGATATTCAAAGCAAAACAATCTCAGTGCGTAAGTGTGTTGAACCAGCATTTGGAAACATTCAGCACCACTGTAACATTTTCCTTTGTTTTCAGGGAATGAAGTTTATGCAGAACAATACAGACCTCATTTTTAGCACCAATTACCTTCGCTCTAGCTCCTGTTTGACTAAGGATTTCTTTCACATGCAAGAATTAAACTGCATCTAGCTTCCAGCTGATCTGTCGAATAGTGTGGAGACTCACACAGGACAAGATACCCTCCTATTATTAGAGTCCATCATGCAGTACTGATGTAAGGAGTGTTAGAATCATTAACCTCAAGTTGTTACACATAAAACAAAGACACAAACATTAATTCTCTGTGGGCACGAAGGTGGCTGGATACTTTTACCAATATCAAACTGAGTACTGCTGTAGGAGATGCAATATAAATATGGACATAGAAAACATCCACTAATTGCTCACCTTTTCTTCATTACCAGCACGACCCCCAAAAATATAATGACGAACAGCAGGATGCCTGCAATTACTCCAGCAATTTTAACAGTATGGTCCGTCTGCTTCTCAGGCTCCGGGTCCGGTTTTCGAGTGGCAGCCCCTATGGAACCAATAAAAGAAAAAGAGAAATGAGAAGAATAAATGTGTTATTCAAAGAATAAAGCTGCTATTCTTTTGATGTTTATGTACTTAACCTACCAATGTCATGAATCTCATCCAGGGCCCACAGATATCAATGCTTGGTCTTTTAAGAAAAATTCCTGCTTTCATATGCATTGTCGGGAATATAATTCTTCATATTGTTCCAAGACATTTTGCAGGACCACAATACATGTGGGATACCACTGCCAGCCCCGACCCTTTACAGGTGCCTTTTCACAGATTCCCAAATTTCTGTATTTTTATTATCTGTGCTAGTTCCCTTTTCTTTCTTCCATTTAGAAACTTGCTAACAACACAATAACTATACTAAGCTTTTATCCAAATTTGATTTGCTGGAACATTTTCCTCAATTATTTTCCATAAATGAAGCTGTAATTCCGTAACATATTAGCTTAAACACCTGGAAAAGTGAGATAAGCTCATTTACCATGCATTTTACCCACAATTGTTTTTTTACACAATAGACTTTTTTTTTTGCCTTTGGAAATCTAAATCTAGGTCACATCTGGTAGGAAAAAAGACTCCTTCTAAGCAATTTATTCACAAAGTGGGAAGCAGCTGATGATCACACCACTGGCACCTACATTTAATATCTGTTTAAATGAGATAACCAGTGCCTTACAGCAGCTACTGTCTTAGCTCCTCCAGCTTCTCCATTTAAAAAAAATAACATCGTTTGTACTGTTTACTGTATAATGTGATGGAACGTCAAATCCATGTCTGATGAAATATCCATTTCCCCTACTAAATGAGTTCAGGATGAAAAACGTTAAGGAAGCAACATTCAATTCACTAAGCTGATTTTATTTTTTTATGGACTTCCTTTTTTTTTTTAAATCAAAACGTGTCAGCATTCATCATTTGAGGCACCATGCCATAAAGTGGACACAGGGATTTATGGATCGCTTTCCTGCTATAGCTTTTTTGGGAAGGGAGAAGAAAGAGTAAAGCCTAAGTGAAGTGTAATATTTTAAGACCACATTCTTTTATCACTATCTGTGTTTCAGAGAGGATTCTGATAGCACCAACTATATTTTACTTGTTTCTCACTTTGTCTTTCCAGAAAGACAGCAAACTAATGGTCAATTTACATGGAGAGATATTTTCTGAAAAGTAGAATGAAAACATTTCCAATATTTCTTCTCAGTTTTAACCAGGATATTCTAGGATGGAGAGTACTTCTGAATGCCCACAGCTACACTTTTGGCCTACATCTTCAAAACTCCTTGCCAGGAGGAATGCCAGAAAAACCTGCCAGAAAAGGCATTAATAACCATTAATCAAAACATATCTAGATCTAACTGCAGGAACCAGGTTCTTTGGAAAATTCTGGCAAAGGTACTTTGCATGACTGATAAATCAGAGAAGATGATGTGCTGCCTCTCCCTGTGCCCAGTCCCACAAGAATATCAGTTTGATAAAAATACACACACACTGTTCCAAATTGGTAAAATCCTTACTTTGTATGAATAAAGGTAACAAAATCTGACTTAGTGTTTTCTTCAATATAGATGCATAAAATTCTGTTATAAACAGCTCTAATTTTGTTTTCCTGTAGCATATACAAATAATTTTGCTAAATTCTATATTGCTGTACTCTTCACAGCACTCAAAACTGCAGTAGATATTTAGAAGTAGATATTTAGAAGACATCTACAGCATGTTTGTGCAAAAAGCAGCTGTTGAACTGAACCTGGCCAACAGGAAGCAGTGAATCAAGTATGATGTGAATTGTAAGATACATGAAGGACTCCAAAGCTCTCTTTTAAATCTAAAACCCAAGCAAGAAAGAATTAAGTCAAGAGCAAGTAGTATCTTTTTAGATGCAGCTTCTGAGACTGGTTCCTTCCAAAGCCTATTCTTCATTATCTCCTTCAGGTTACCCCACCCTATTGGAATACTCCTCAGTAATGACTTGTTAAAAACAACTTCTGCCTTATGGTTTAATTCCTCTTCCAGCATTTTGGGAATATGAGTGCTTAACTGTGAAATCAAGTAAGGGCAACCATTCACAGTACTATCCAATGTGTTCTGTCTCAGTGCCACGTCTCTCTTAGTAGCTCGTGGTCCTCAGTTCAGTGGAACCAGCTACACTTACACTACACAGAGGAGACAATAGCAAAATCATATTCAAAGCACACACGTTTTCTGCATATGATGGAGCACAACTTTCATGAAATGCCTTCTGTGACACAAAGCATTATCCTCTTGGGAGTCATGGACAAGCTGGCAATTCCACCACTAATGTAAGATCGCCAAAGAAAGGCTACACAGGAAGCAGCACAGAGCCTAACATCAGGACACTCAAACTCCCATACTGCATCATTTATTGATTATCCAATTGAGGAACCATCTCAAATTGTCTATGAAAAGAACTGTAATGCCATTTCGAGTTAAAAATAGGATAAAGCTTCTCACAGTGATGAACTCAGCTGTACTCACAATCCAGGTTGTCTTCAACTGGAAGCATGATGTTTAACAAGCCTTTTAAAAACTCCTAACATTAACTATTATAAAATAGTACTGGTATTATCTTAATTGTCCTTTATTTCCATTCAGCTGACATGAATGGAATTTTATTTGCTGACAAAATGTTGCTCCATTCTTGATGCTAGTGATTTCCAAAATCTATTTGGGCAAATGAAAAGAACTTGCCACCTTTCATCTTTCTTGAACATTCCTTGTGTCTTTTAGTACTAAAAATTTGGGATTAACTTTCTGCATTTTATTTAATGCTGCTTATTCCTTTAACATAACTCAATTTTTCTACAACTGGATTTTAGAAAATTGCTGTGTTCTAATCCACTCTTCAACCCCCTTACCATTGTGTTTGGTTTTATTTCAACATCAGATGGACACTGAAAGTTATTTACAGTGCATTGTTTACAGTGAAACATGCATCCCTTTCTTCACTGCAGTGTTCAGCTTTGAACTCTTTACAAGTTAAAAGCCATTCAAATTTGTATTTCAGCATTTATCAAGACTAAAGTTTGAGTTAGTACTACCTCTTCATTCAGTTTGCTTTTGTCCCACTGAAATTCTTCATAGTCCTATGTGAATTCTGCTAACTCATACCATTTGGCACCGTAATCAAGAGCTGCTGCCCCAACAGCGACTCTTCCACGCATTTAATAAACACACCACACAGCATTTAATATTAAAGCCTGAAGTGCATTAGCTATGACAAGCAGTGTCACTTTACCTCTGCCTGGTTTCTGTCTGATAGGTAGATGCTGATGGAGTGATATTTGCCTCTCACCTCATAATTACTTCTTAACTGACTTTTAACCCATACCCACACAGGCAATTGCACCGGCACCATGGAGAGAAGGGTGAGCTGTGCCTAAGGGGATCAAGTCAACTCTGGGCAAGTTCTGAAATTCATTTTGCCTTCTGATAAACTGCAATGTCCATTTGTGTGTTTTGTTTTGTCTCTATGTTTTCAAGGGAGATTTGGAGAAGTACTATTGCAAGCCCCCCCCCAAAAAAAAGTGCTGTGATTTCTCTTTTACTCTGTTGTACTGACAGATGCTAAAAATGCTGAGTGAAATGTGATTACATTTCATTACAGAAACAGTGTTACCTATACACTATTTTATCATGATGATCTACTCTTGGTGGTTTACTTATTTATTTTATTATTATTGTTTCAACCACTTTGCCTGACACAGTAATTTTTAATTTTCTTGATCACCCTAGAGCCTTTAAGAATATATAGCTACAAGACAAATTCTGTGTCTCCAGTAAAATATCTGTATTTAATGAAGAAAGGTCTTTAAGTTGATGCCAACAACTGAGCTATGCCCACTGCAACACTGGATCTAATGATTTATTCGGATTTTTTTGTTCAATTTACTTTTAAGCTTTTGATTCTACCCTTGCATACAGAAGATTGACTTCAAGCCTTGCACAACAACCCCACTTCTGTTTTCTGCGACTGTCTGGGCTAGTGGAGCTGCAAGAATCAAGGCCAAGCTGACACATACACTGTGGTGCACCTCTAGAAAGACAATAGGTCACTAAAGAGCAGTGAGTGCAGGATAGCTCAAGGGAGCTGCTTAGAAAATGAAAGGACAAGGAGATGTTTCCTGCCAGTTTAAAAAAGATTAAGTTGCTGACTTTGGAAAGTCTTTACTTGACGAAAACAAACTGAAGTGCTTGCTGCCAGAAGTGAAAAACAAAGATACACTTACAGATAAACCCTAAGGTGCTGCAAAACCCAGCAAAGTATTTCCCCAGGCTTCCTGTGCTGAATACAGTGGAAGACAGTAACATTGCTTGGTTCCACACCCTTAGATATTGACTTCTCTAGTAATTCTCAGAAACTACAACTTCCCTTTTACTGACTGACTTCCCATTCTTTGTGGCTCTCCCAATAGTAGCATTTAAAATGTGAAATACCTTTTTTCCCCTTCACTTAGATAAAATGGCAATTCAGCTGGCCTGACTTACGACTTTTCCTCATGGATCCCGTTTTGTTCCATACTTTGCAAACCCCAGTGAAAATATTTTTAACTACTACCTCAGAAACATCTAAAGATAGTATTTCACTTATTTTTTACTCTCAGACCTATTCCATTAACCTTTTCTTAATACTGGAATCTCCTCTGATGTTTAGTCATTATTCTGCCAGTTCATGGCATCTTACTTCCTCTTCAGAATGAGAACTGAATTATATTCTAGTTGTTAATATTTCGTGTCCACCAGAGTTTGAATTCTTACATGACTTTGTGCACCTAAATTTCTATTTCCACACAATGGGTTAGAAGACTGGGTAAAAAAAAATCCTCCTCTCTCTTTGAAGAATTTCTAGTTCTGCCACTTCCTTTGGTGGAAAATTTCCCTTTCTTTCTCACTCAGAAGGCACAAGTATCATGTTATCATCAACCTCAAAACTTCATAAAGAATAATCTCTTGTAGGTAGCTAATGGATAGAAAAAGGTGCAACAGAACTACTTTTCACTAAAATGAAAGCTAAGATGAATGAACTATGTAAGCAAAATAATCATTCTTTTAACTTAGATGCAAGCACTATCTTGTTTTTCAAGAACAATGAAAATGTTTTCCAGTAAAAGAAATGGACCTCTACCAAACTGAATAAACACTCTCTGCTTCTTTGTAGATTAACAAAGTTTGGACTTGCTTTTCAATATTTCTTTCCCCTAAAAAATGTGCTTAAAAATGACTGACATTTTGCAGAATAGAATGACCAATAAAATAACCCTGGCTCAACAGTCTAGGAGCTGCTGGTTGTACTTACAAAGAGGGGGGTACGCTTAAAGCTCTTATTAGTAAAAACTAGCTAAAGGTGTTTTGTCTAAAGCAGTCTTTACAAAAATCCATATGTTTCTTCTTCTATTTGAGTCAACAAATAATCCCTTCCATTAATTAACTAGACCAGTTTCATTTTATTTCTCCCACTCAAGGCTGACCATAGCTCCTGCCTTTTGTACTTCCTTTCTGCAGCTTTACCCTCTCAAGAGGTATTTGCTTGGTAAGATACTTGCAAGTCTTTCCAACTGCCTTTCATCCACACGTGTTCCAGTGGCTGATGTAATAGCTAACCTTACAAGGCTTTAAAGTACTAATACAGTTAGTTCAGATCATCCTATTTTCCAGTCAAACTTGAAACTAACTTTTGAGTTAGTAACTACCCTGTGATTTTTTTATGCAGGCAGTGAGATTCAACTATCACATCTCAGCACCTACTTTTGAGTTATTTCACAGGGTGAGTCAGGAAAATGAAACATTATACCCCTGTGTGACAGTTGCACTGTGATTAGGTGGCAGAAATCATGCAAAATGGTACAAGGCAGAAGGGAGGCAGAGAGGTATGATGCTTCCTTGGAACACCCATCACTAGGATCCTATTGTCCTTGCCACAAAGTGAGAAGACTGAAAAGATCAGAGAACTTGGCTTTAAAGACTGCCCACGCTCTCCAAGGACAACACGAATTAGAGAGGCTACTATCATCATTACTCTCTGTTATTTGTATGGTAGTAGGAGCTAGAAGCTGTAAATCAGACTGGGAGCCCCACTGTGCTAAGAACAGAGCAGGCATGCAGCCAGGCAATCTTTGCCACTAAAAGCACACTACCTAGCTGAGCTAGGCTGTAATAGGCAGGTGTAGGGATCACAGCGGGAAGGGGGAGGCAAAATCCCCAAGAAGATGCATTTGCAATACCCAAATAGTTCTATCCTTCTTGCTCTTTTAGCTAGCTGGTATCACTCAGCATTTCCAGTTAGTTCCACAGTAGAAACAGATCTTCAGGAGTGATTTGGGGGACAAACTTTTTGTTTTTATTGATGATGTTGTTTGGGGTGTTTCAAGGAAGAAAGCAACACAGAGGTTCATAAACATAAAAGGTAGGAAAAGCAGAGTTGCCCAAAGTAAAGGGCTGGGATAAAAGGCAGTATGACAAAGTAAAAAAGAACACTAAAATGTCTGAGCTAGTATGAAAATATGCGCTCCACAGTGGTAGGTACTTATAAATGTCAAATGACCAACAGGAAACACAATCCTGTATCACAGACTGCAAAACACACTGCAACAGGGCAGCAGTGCAAAACGTTCTGTTTCCTCCAAAAACTTCCTCAGCATTTCTCCCCTCACCTCACCCATGGCTGCAGAAAATGGTACCCTCATTTATAAATCTATAATGCAGCAGCATTACCGATGCTGTGAGAGACAAGCCAGTCTGACACGCTTTTATTTGAGTTTCAAGTTCATTCCAGATGCCAGGATTCGAGCCTGTCTTGGAGAAGACCCAAAACACATACAGATCTGTAGATGAAATGAATTACCACCCCGGCTCTTCTGTTTATACTGTAAGTGACTGGCATTCAGTCCTCATCTGCTAGCCAGCATGCATTCTGCTAACAAAGTCTTTGTTTTATTGCTCCTGGTAGAACTCCAGCTAGGAGAGAGAGAGTTCTCCCTTGCCATCCTCATTGTTAGCTTTCCAATCAGTGCTCCTCGTTCTCCTTCAAAACTGCAGGTTTTTGTCCATATGGTAGAAGTTACGAGGTGTTGTTGGGCAGGGTACACTTTGTGCCAGAAGGTGGTTTTGATCAGCATTTTTTCAGCTTTCTCTCTCTACCCCATGTCTTGAATATATTAGTTTTGCAAATGTCGCAAGAGTAAGGTCTGTTTACTTCTCTTTTTACAGTATTTTTTCCTTTTCTGCTCCTGGTTTCTTTTGGAAATGCTCATGCATAAACTGCTTTTTCTACATGGCAGAGACTATGTTTTTCTTCTGTTTTGCTACACATAAGAGCCGCTTAAGAGTTGAAATCAATGTAGTCTGATTTTCCCTCCTATGATATGCTCACCAATCTATTTTTTTAAAGTCTGGGAAAGAGGGCAAGCACCACTTACATTTTAGCAGGAGAGTTCTTTCTCCGATTTTCTCTGCAATTTATGATCATCATCACAATACCTATTGCTGTGTACAAATCCTCTTTTCCGAAAAAAAGTTTCCTGTACTTCCATAGGACAACCACGTTGATTTGGTATATTTTTTATTTGGTGTTTTTTTAAATGCAGGAAAAAACCAGACTTGTTAGAAGGTCTGTGGTAAGAAGGGAGTATCAAAATAAGGCTCTGCCATGTAACAATAGTTATGAATTATTCATTTTGTTTGTGATATTCTTTAGGAAAATGTAAATATAAGTGACAAAGAACTGCATGAAAAGACATGCAAAGAACTATTTCACTGAGGAATAAAACTCATTTAACTGACTATCAAATGAACGGTGTGTCTCACTGGTGGATGATTCATGTTGGTGCATGTGAGCAGAAAGACATTTTTGGTTAAACATCTGCATTTCTGGTTGTCAGAATAACAACATTCTTTACAAAACATGCCTAAAACAAATGAAGTTCCCAGTTTGAAACGTATCTTTTGGTCTCATCACAATCCAGTTTTTACAAGATTTTAATCCAGACTACTTAGACTGGATTTTTTCTGGAGAGTGTGTTTTAAAAAAAAAAAAAGACTTAAAAGAAAACAAGCAAGCAAGTTTTAATAAACAGCTCATTTGCTCCTTTGAAACAAAGCCACCAACCTTTCTGGTAGCTCTTCTTTGCCTTTTTCTTTTAATCAAAGAAATTTAAATAATTAAAATTCATAAAAATTTTCCCCTCTAGTGGGTACACAAGGAGTTGGAAGCCCTCATTCATTCTGGAAAAAAGCGTAAGCCCTCACACTTTAATAGCACTGAGATCATTAAGGGATATTTAAAGCACACTCAATAGCTATACCCCAAACAGAAATTATCAACAAGTCCCAAATATCTAGACACAGTGTATCTCCTTCTTGGAAATAAATAATTTACTAAGTAAAAAATATATGAAGTCTTTGGAACTTTAGGCTTTCAAATGGCCCTAAAGGGTACTTCCACACACTTCCGTCTATTTTATGAAGAAAAAAGGGTGGTTGCATATTTACAACTCATTATGTGTGGCCAAAGAAGCAGTCACAGTGGTGCACATCACAGACCTCTATGCCAACAGAGGGAAAATTCATGGCAGCATATCTGAAAACAGACCCCTCCACTGAAATAAAAGTTAAAATCCTCCTGACTTCTGTGGAAAGATGAAACTGGGCTTCTTTACCAACTGCTCTCGGACACAAACACAACAATGGCCAGTATGATGAGACACAAATTTCTAATCAAGATTGACTGAGCAGTAATGAGAATATATTTGCATCAAATGAGCTGTATGCATGCATGCCTCACACTGAATAAGGATGAGGAGGTCTGAGAAAACAGGCTGAAAAGTTTCAGCAAGGTTTGAAACTGCAGTGTCTCCGTGCTTTGAAACACAGGACTTCTTCCCAGATGATGCTCTGTGAAACAGGTCCCACTTGCAGCCACTGGAAGTGCAATTGCATCTTACAACCCTGACTTCCGGGAACAAGAAGTCGTAGAGGTACACACTGTACAACAAGGGTAGCCTTTAGACCTAAAACATTTGATTTTATGGTTTTCGACACAACGTCACACCAACAGTACTCAGGGTAGAAGAGTAGCTCTCTCAAATCAGCTCTAAGGAAATGAAGGCAGATAGCCCAGACTGATCCTGTCCATACCTAATACATTTTCTAAGCAAGTCAGCACCACTTTTAGGCTATCCCTATAGAAGAATTGGACAATTTATCATGAACCCCACAAAGGATATCTGAGTTTCACCTATTGCTGAAGGAGACCTCTTGTTGACTCTCATGCTTTCAACACCAGATCTACTCCTGAAAGTATACTGAGACATGACAAGAAATATCAGACATCACTGAAAATTTATTTCAGCTATTTCCTAGAAACAGGAAAGGTATGGATTTGAAGCCTGAAGAGGACTCTGCCCTCTTCACGGGAGATAAGTGTGGTTTTCTAGTACTCAACTGGCCTCCACCAACCAGGGAAGATGTGAAATCAGATCACAGTAATGTTTCTGGAGCTGACCTACTCAGGGTAAAACTCAGATACAGAACTAGATGTTTTTGGCTTGGACAAACACAGCTATTTTATTTTCCATCCCTGAATGCAAGGAATCCCATCCAGCACGGGAACAAAGCAACCTGAAGCTATGGGTAAGAAGTAGTAGAATGAGGTATCATCCTCTGATCTTGCTGTCAGCCAAGGACTTGAGCAGAGGAACACTAATGAACAGTTCCAAATGGAAAGTCAGTGAAGGCATGGTTACTTTGCCACTAGGAAGAGGGGGGCAGAGGACAGTGCAGTGTAAGTATCCCGGTGGGAGGTCTGAACACCCATGGATGTTTGGGCCTGTGCTGCACTGGATCACAGATGAGGCTGACACTCCTGGTGACTTCCACTACCTTCACACTGTAATCCTTATGATGGATTCTTCAGAAATCCTTCAAAAACAATCACACTTGGAATTTACTTATCATTACTCATTACCCACGTATTTTCTTGGAAGAAAGTATAACACAGTTCATTCTACTAACAAATAAACAGAATTATACATGTAATGATGCACGCAGAAATAGAAAAATATGTTTGTGATAAATTTATAAAAAGTAGGGAAAAAGACACAGAACTTTTTTTCTTTTACAGCATTTCAGGGTCAACACTCTTTTGGGGCAGGAAGGTTGCCTAGAGGAACTGGAAAGGCGAATCAGCACAACAAAGGAAAAATAATTCCAAAGAATTCTAAATCTTTGTGCCAATACAGTGCAGCAGTTCTTTTGTTCACATTTCAGAAATGTTTACAGTATTGCCAATAAAAAAGCCTACACAGACCGAAATACTTTTGAATGCACCAATGTTCTAGTATGGGGACAAGAACAGACTAGGCCTCCTCTGAATAGTGATCACCGATTTACATTTTGTTTTTCATTTATTTCCTGGAGGTTTTAGGGGTTAAAGGAAAATCTCCACTTGTCCTATTTGATTAAGAATGCCTTAAACAGACTTTTTTATCATCAGCTCTTTTCACTTTTAATTATTGACACATTTACTCATAACCAGAAGAGGTCTAATTCAATGACAGCATACTGAAAAGTACAACTATTTTGCTTCAAAAAGTTTTATAGAATACTTTGTTTGCTTCTGACCAATTAGAATTTACTATTTTTCTACTGTTTCACTTTGTGCTTCCAATGTGAGCTCAAAAGATTAAACAGAACCTGATAGTACTTATTTCCCTTCTGCACAGCTTAAAACCATGCAAGACACCAACTTCTGCTCACTTTTGTGGAAAACTGTGACTCAACTTTCATTTGCGTGGGAATTTTCTGTGTACACAAAACTTGTTAGTGCTCAGCACAAACAGAAAATCAGATGAAGGGAAGGAAATGAAAATTCAAAATTTTTTAAAAATAAAGACTTGAAAATGCACAGATATACTTCAGTGCCTTTCCCAGAGCTCTAAAACCACTGGTTCATGCAAACTCCCATTACTGCAGAAAAGAACATTTTCAATATATTTTCTGAAGAAGAAGGTGTTAAAAACTCATCAGTAACTACAGTCATGGCTTGCACAGTGTTGAATTGTTACTCCAAGCAGACAAATGTAGCTTAGATATTTATTAAGATTTCAGTTATTTCAAGGAATCTAAACTGAGTGAATTGCTAAAATATTATTTTGCCCAAGACACTATGTTCTGTAACTTTTGCTTAAAGTTGACAGCATTACTCTTCTCTTTGCTGCACTACTCTATTTAATTGTAACACATTTGAATGTTCACCTATACATTAAAACAGAGGCTACCCATATAATACTGCCTTAAACATTTGTTAAACTCTCCAGTGGTATAAACACCAGATTTGCAGATTCCGAGAACTACAGACTACTTTAGCCACAACTGGTCCCACATGTTATTTCAACTAAAAATTCTAATTGCTTAGCATTTTATGAATACAGTCAATAACTACAGATGGGAAACATTGAAATTCACAGGTTTTTTTAGTTACTAATTATATCTCTGAGTTTCTTTGTCTTCCCTTGTCATTGTGGTACATACAATACATGTTCTGCTTCAAATGCAAAAAAGAGAGCTGTATTTTTTTAATACAGAAATAAAATAACACACTATATGACAGCTATGCTCTAAAAATTACCTACTGGTATTTTTGCTTTGTTTTAGGTTTTATGCTTCTCTGTACATTGCTGATGTTGAAACATTTTGAAGTAGATGTAATATTGACCAGTACCAGTACTACACAGATGGCAGAGATTCCTTCAGCTTGTTAAGAATTTATCCTGGTCATTTCATTCATATAATTACTTTCATGACTGCGTTTTATGCTTCCATTCTCTGTAATGAGATTAAGAAAAGCACCCTCTCCCCCCAGACCAACCTCAAACAGCCTCACAGATATCCTGACATGAGGATTACACATTACTAAGAAAATAGATTATTTTTTAAGCTAGGATGAACCAAACCATCTTTAGTGGCTTACAATAAATTTGGATGACTGTCTTCATGAAAGAGATATTAGACACTTCGAATTATATTTTTCTCTCAGCTATGTACTGGAATGCTCAAACTTCCAGATTGGTTTTGTACTTGGGAATATAACACAGCTCCTGCAATTGCTGACTATTACCTCTGTGGCAACCAACTTTTTAACTCCTCTGAATAAAAGACAAATTGTTTCTACAGTGGAAAACACACCTAATTATGCTACTTGTCCTTCCTAAAGAGTAGGGAAGGGTTGATACTTTCTTCTAGTTCATGGGATCTTCTCCAGCAGTTCCTGTCCCACATCTGTAACATGCTGGCTCTGGTGGCACAGTGCCAGGACAGCTGAATAACCCACACCTCCTTGGCCAACTGATGCCATGATGATTTTTGTCTTTTCTTTTATACCCCTGTTATACCTTTTTGCAACTTCTGTATTCTTGGTGCTTTTGCCTACATTCTTGGACTTGTTTGTTAAGTGAAGAGACTAAACATTTTAGAGGCTTTGTAGTTAGGGTGCCAGTGTGCCCAGACCCCAAGGTCCTCTCCAGAACACATTTTGTAAACTAAGATAGAACCATCCAGGGGAGGGTTCCTTGGAGAGGGGGGCTCATTCGAGCCTCTCATTGGGGAATTTTTGATAGATATGCTAATTAGTAAGACCTAGAATGTAAGACCAGATATAGAGGAGGGGGATTGCAGTGGCCATTGCGGGGGTGCATGGAGGTGTATTCGACCTGGTCGTGGTGCACCTAAGGATCCTTACAATAAATACCAAGGTAATACCCTTTTCCCCTTCTAACCGTGTTCGCCTCTTGATTTTAAGACCAGGAAAAGGCATCACAACCACAAGCATCAATGGCCAGAGCAAAACTGCTGATATGACCCCCTGCAGTTTATCCTCCCTATTCTCCTACTTACGCAGGGGACTTCAAAGGGTTCCACTTCCAGAGAATGGTAAAGGAACTATTTATTATTATTATTTTAAAACATTAAGTGGAGTACTTAACACAACTAATATAATCACACTGATAACTGATTTCTAATCAGCTTGGGTTCTCTATTGTCTACAGATGGCATTTGTATGATAGGTTTTTTTCCCCATTTGTGAAATGTTATTAGCATTATTTTTAGACCTTTTTTTGTCTTAATGTTTAATTTTAGCTCTCCTTCAGGTGCTCTGTGGAAAATGTACTTATGTTTAAAAGCATAGATGCTTTGGCTGCACTATCTTACAGAAAACCTGACATTTGACTCTGTAATGTACTAGGGGAAATAAAAGGGAGAAAAGGAAACAGCAGCTCCCATTGCACTCCTGTATCCTCTTAACATTTTCTTGTAACTATACTGTTTTATAGATGAAACTGTCACTGCAAAAATGACAAATATAACACATAAAAGAACAAAAAAGGGCAATAAATCACAAGTGACACTCCAGCCCATTGAAATGCATTCAGCCAGTGCTGCAGAAAGTGGGAACATTTCCTTGTTTTGCATTCTGCCCAGCTGAGCCAGAGGACCAGAATCCTTGAACAATTGGTACAAAAATCGCTGGGGCCATCACGTAAAAACAGAATTTCACTTTGGAGAGTCAGATCCATTCTCATTCTGCTTTCCTTGTCACTTGACCTTGCAACAGCACTCCAATATGGCTTTGACATTACAGCACACAGGTGCTCATTCTCCCCTGGATAACTATCCCCAACTCCCACTAACGAAAATGTTGTCCAGAAGTATCAAGGCAATAATAAACTGCTAAAATGGTGTGTTGGACCTGCAGACAGACATATCTGCACAAAGGTTTGTTATTATAGACAGCACTCTTGTCTCAACTAGGAAATAGTGGGTTCTGTATTGCCCAAAATAGCATGTCAGCACATCAGACTACATCTAAATCAATGTTATCTGGTTCAGGATGGAGAAAAAATGAATGTGAATGTCTGTCCAGCCCATGTTCTTACCTCAGATGCATTGTAAAGCACAACAAATGAGGTAAACAGCAAAGCACTCCTCAAATTCTTGCTGTTGTTTTTGTGTTAATAAACAAACTGTGTTTTCAGTAATGCAGTACAAAACTGGAGTGAATCCCTTGACATAAAAAAAATCCATGAAGTTGAGATTTAATCAATCAAAGATTTCAGTTTAGTTTTTTCACTTTTACAGTGGAATGGCTGAGAACAGAATGTGACCCAGAATACAGCAATAAATCTTGCTATGTAATGAATGCACATCTGAAGAAATGGGTGCATTTTATTATGGTGCTAACTTCATAAGGGAGAAGAAACCAACTGGCATTGTTTTATGAATGCTTTTAACTTGTTTATAAAATATGCTGATCATCTTGACCTTAAGGCACGCAGGGTAAAGATAATTTAAGTTTTAAGCTTTTGCCCCTCTCTTAAAAAAAACCCCAAAACTTCCCAATTGTTAAGTATCAGTTATTTTACAAAACTTCTGACAGATCTTGCTGCATTTGATTGGTATCAAAAATTTCATGTATGAAGAATGTACAATATAGAACTCTCCTGCAGCTGGATGTGTAATTAACAATGGGTCGTAAAAAGGGCGTGCTATGGAAATCAGTCTTAATAATATCCAGGGCAGTAGTGGCTGCTCCACTAAATCACAAATGGAAATACTTTAATTTAAATATAAGTAGCGCAGACATATTTCAACAATTAGGAAAATGCCTGAAAGAATGAACACCCTAATCACGATTCCAAGCATGCTGTTTTATCAGAATGCAGAGAGAACAAAATATATGAGGGCCAAGTGAATACCAAATATGGCCAATTTAAACCTATTAGATGAAGTGTCTCTTACAAAATACAGAAACTAACTGCAACTGATTTCAATCTCCCTCAAAAAGATGGATTTGTTACTCAACTCTAAAGTTAAGATCATACAGTCACATTTGTATTGTAATAAGTTTTTTGATAACATCCTACATGATTTCAGCTGCATGCTGAACTGTATTTGTTATGAAAACATGGAGACAGTACCATGAGTACTACTATGCTTCATGTGTACTTAGTCTTTTTTAGGCAGACAGGCCTAAGATAGACAGATATTCCCCCTGTCTGTTGGAGGACAGGGTCAATTGGGTGGATTTCAAGTTAGTTATTTTTTGTAAGGTAACACTGAAAGCTGAACACTATCCCCCAAATTTTAATTCCCTAGCTACTAAGTTACTGGATCACTGATAATTATGTATTGGCTAACAACACTAAGTTCCCTGTTTTGGCTTACAGGAGTCAAAATCACACAGTTGCTATTACACTAGGTAATCTTATGCTATAACTCAAGGACAACTACACTGTAGGTATTTAAGTGCAACTGCAAGGAAAAGTTCTCTTTGCTACAGGCTGCAAAGGCAAACTGGGGTGGCTGTCAAGATATTTAGGGCAACTAGCTGGTAATCCTATAAATGGGAGACCTATTATTTTTATATGAAAAAGGAAGGAGAAAGGAAGGACAGTAAGAGACAAGACAAGTTGATGATGAGGATGGAGGAAATGAGTGCTAGTAGAATTGGCTTGAAAGCTGAGCTGTGTTATCATGATATTTGTGAAGAGGAAGACCTTTCAAATTTGGTAATGATATTCAGGAATGCAGCCAAGATTTTAAATTTTCATTATGCAAGAAGCATCAACTTCCAATGTAAAGAAACCCGAAAATGCCATCCTTGACCTTCCCACTGCTGGTTATGTATCTCCTCAAATGCTAAAAGATGAAAGCAATTTCTTGATCTCAAATGTAATTACTTTGGTTCTGAGCAAAGAAGTGAGGAAAAGGCACTGAACAGAAAATGCTAAGTGACATTTAACAGTTACAGCTGTAGGGCTTGTGGTAACTACAGTTAGAAACAGCCCTATACTTTCACATAAACAAATCCTTTCACATGTAAATCCTTTCCACAGTCTTCAAATTTATAGGAGAAAAATGTGGGGACAGTGTATATCCCTCCCAGCTCTGTCATGTGTGGTCCAGCTTCTGAAACCTCCTTTAAGAAAACCTTTGTGTTTCTCATGGATATTGCAGATCCCACTACTGCTGGACTGCCCTGAAGTTGAAAAGCCTGCCCTAAGGACCCCTAGACAGGATGTCTCCGTAGAAAAACAGGAATTCTTGTTGCTGTCATGAGACAACCATATGGGTTGGGTGAGGTTTCTTCACTCATTACTGCAGCTGTGGCAAATGAGGAGGAGGAAGATGTTTTCTTTCCTTTTGAGCACAGAGTCTTTCAAACATGAGACGGGGTTGGGAAGATGATGAGGGGATTGCAAAGGCTTTCTAATACATTGCACAGATAGCCATAAATGCTGTTGGCAGGTATAATAGATAACTTCTTTTCCACTATAAAATTAGATTCTCGTACAACTTTTTTTTTTCATGAGAAAGGAAACAAAGTCACAGACCTGACAGACAACTACAGACTGCCAATGCCACCAGCGACAAAGCAATGAAATAAATACTTTGCCAGCTATCCTATGCTAGCCATGTATCTTTTCTCTCACTGTTAACTACTGTAGCCATCTCCTTGTGGAACAGGCATGTCTCCAGTGTTACCTATAGCTACCCAGTCCTGAATTGAAACAAAATAAAAAACAAAACAAGAGAAGAAAAACATTTCATTCTCCACATGGAAAAATATGTGTGCTTATTTGAATCCTGTGATGAAGAAATCAAAACTTGATGAAGTTCAAGGCTATGGAAGAGATCCTGTCTCTTCAATGCTTCATTTGAACTGTCAAATAAAAAAATACCTGAGGTATAACAATGTATGCAGACACAGCTTCTGCCAAGCAGCAGTAACAAGAACAAGCTACTTCCTGGCATCATTTAAGTATGTTACTCTGGTTAGTTCATATGTTATTACAGAATACAAATATACATGCAGCAATTTTGTCTTGATTGACAAGGTAACTTGGGCATTATGAATCACTCAGCTTTTTTATTGTAACACATATCCCAGAATTAAAAGCTATAGCAGACGTGTCATTAACCCTCTTATCTTAAGCTGAATCATTTAACTGCCTCTTACTGACTGCAGCAGTATCCAGATACCAGACATCTGAACTCGTCCTCATCTCTTAGACACCCTGGTAGCAACATGGCAACAACGTGCTTCCCAAGGAACTATGCCAGTATTCTTTAAAAAGGCAATGATTTTATCATACACTAAAAGCTGATGGACTAGGTTTACATCCTTCATGAGATATTTCATCATACTTACTTCAGGTTCTAGAGTTTTTAATGCTCTTTGGTTCTGTTTGAAAATAAAAATGTTTGCAAAACCCTGAAAGGTTTTACCTGTGGGTTTCTTTTCTGAAAAAATGAATCATTTCCCCAGCTTCATAAGGATTTTCTGGTATATTCTGAACCATCCTTCAAGCCACATACAGCCTAATCATGGTTTCACTTGAGTATTGAGTTTACTTTGACAATGAGATTTTAAATACTTAAGTCTTGCTCATTTTCCTATGTCACATGCTAGGTTATTTTATTTTAATCCTAGAACTCATGTATGACATAATAAAAAGAAATCTATTTTATTCCTTTATTTTAATTTCTTTCATATTGAAACTTTGCCAGAAAATATGATCTTCCCAACATTACACAGAAAAAAACTGAATCCACTAATACTAGATCTTTGCCCTAACTTCCACATGCAACTCTCGAGCCTAAATTATTTACAAATTCTAATGTCTTGATCTAATAACAGAAAAAAATAAACAGGTACACAGAGATATATCTATATTCAAACTTTCATTTAATTTATGGATGGAGCAAGACTAGATCTCTTTACAACATCAGGCTTGAAGGAACATTCCACAGATCACACACACAGTGGGCACATGCAGCGGAGTCATACGTACAGGGACGTGTGTGTAAGTTTTGGTGCCAAGCACACCACTGAATTTAATGGAGCTGAGGAAAAAATTATGAACAGAAATAGACTTTTAACGCAGGAAACTGTTCATGAGCAGAGAAGGAAGAAACTGTCAGGGAAAAGGAGCCAAAGAAAATGAGACAGAATGGGCATGATGACTTGTCTGTACTTGAACATCTGACCTGTTAGCTGGTCGTCGCCTGCAGCAGGGGCGATGCGAATGTATGGTGTTGTAAGCTGAGTCACGATTATCGCAGCTAAGGCAAAGGAAGAGTTCCAGGTCAGCATGCATGAGGGAAAAAAAAGCCAGACTGAAGCTACGCCAGCAAGAAGAATCTTGGTCAGTCGTTTATTGTCCGAACTTCACAAATGAAAACCAAAAAACTCCCACAAGTTCCTTCAGTTGTTAGTGTGGTTATTCTGCAAATTAGTGAGCTTTCGCGTGCGACTTTCATTCAGGAAAAGGACCCAAAGCACATTATTTACTGCATTTGAGGAAACTGGAGGCTCTTTGGCTCTGCTAGTCACAGCACTAAGCTTTGTAAGTGAAAACTAGCTGATTATTCAGATTACCCTAGTATGAACTTCTCCAAGTAATTTGAGCTAGTTTCATTTTTATTTTCCTATTTCACAATACTACATTTTTCCTATTTTTTTTAAAGGTAATTTTCACGTAAAGCATTTTTTAGCTAGTTAGGATTAATTTTTCTTGTACCCACTTGGGTCACTGTTCTGAAAATGCACACACTACACATATAATTGATGTTCAGCATACAGAGAACGACCACTGAGAGGTGGCACCCTTTTAATTAGGTATGTGTGTAACTGTCCGAGGTCTGAGTTTCAAGTTCACAAGAAAAAGCTGAAAACCCTTTCTTGTTTGCGCCCCTGAAATATTCAGACTTTTTCTGACAGAGCTGTAACAACCACTGTCTGCTACAGACAACTATTACCATGGCTCACTTTAATAAAATCTGTTATTTCTTTGTTTTCCAGCAGTTCTATGATTGCCTCTAAATGGTTAAGCACGCTGTGATACATATATATTAAGGAATATAAAAAAAATTAAAAGGTCAGATCCAACATGATGCAGCTGGAGAATGATGCAAAGAAAAAATATTGGAAAATTAAGGACAAAATTATATGAAAGATCACTCATTTACATAGAACAGCCTGGGTGCTATTAGAAATGTGGCAGCGAGAGAGGAAAATAGATCATCTACCATCTGCAGACAATTAAACTCACAACTGCTGCTGCATAATATTTTGAAATATCCCTCTGCAACACTGAAATGCAGTGTTGATAGTAGCTTCTAGAGTACTGTTGCTATTGGATTTAAAATATTATAATATCCTTTTCTCTCTCATAATTAATGAAAGCCTTCCAATATTGCAAAATTAGAACAATGATGTCTCCCTCTTGAGAACTGCATTCCTAGGAGATAATCAAGACGTTTCTATCCAGACAGTGCTGTAAGTCATACCAGGAAATATAGTCTTAATATAACCACAAACCACCACAAAGTTGATAGTAATAAACTTGGAGGAGTTTTGGAATGTTTTCAACTTAGTCTGCTGAGATTTTACAGTCATTTAGCTTGAAGAAAGAGTAGGAATATGAAAGCCGTATTTCAAGCAATATATGACAACCTTCATTACCACTGGTACAAAAAGCTATTCCTGATTTTTGTTTGTTTGTTTGTTTAATTATCTTGTCAAAAATAATGGGAGTGGAAACCCTGCAGTCTCCCCATTTGTATATACACCAAATAGTCACAGAGGTCCCAGAAGCCCTTCTCTATGGAAAACTGAGAGCAGGAGACTCCACGTCACAATAATGTGCTGTATGATCCTTCTGCTAACCAAGTCAATGGCAAAGGCTTCCTTTGACTTCATCAGAAGCAGAAGAACTTTGAGCTCTACAAAAGCCAAAATTCTCATCCTAATTTATACTTGTAATCACTGCAATCAGGATTTTTATATGATCTCTAAAAGAACACATTTAACAGAGGTTTCATTTGTAAAAATGTAATGGTCATAAAAAAAGATCATTTTTTTAAAGGGTACAAATTGAGGCTGTTTAAAATGTACATGATGGAATGAGAAAGTATTATCTAGCTACTGACCCTAGACATGCATTTGACCCAGTAGAATTAGGCTGCACTTTTCTGGAGACAGGCTGGACTCTTCAAACAGGAAGCCTGTCAATATGATAACGAGCTATCTGGTGCACTTGGTGTTTGATACAGCAAAAAGGTTTAGTGTCTGCCAGTTGAGCATATGCCTGACAGTAAAGCACATGCATTATTCCTGCTGACATCAACGGGAAGGAAAAGTGTACTCAAGGTACAGAGCAGTTCTGTTGGACCTGGGACAAGAACACTATCATTATATTAAACTTATGTATCTTTATTTTAACAAAAAATAAAAAAAGTGTATGGTGGGCCATGGAATGAACGCTGCATGACAGCGATAAAACCATCTCTCAGTGATCTTAAGAAGGTCTTAAAGGCACCAACAACTTAATTATCTGGAGGTGAGATAATTAAAGGGAATATAACGAGGAAGTGATATAGCTCTGCTCCTGACATGTTCTGAACTCCCATATTGGTCCTGCGGGCAGACTTCAAACACGCTAACCACATATCCTGAATACAGACAATGAGGCAGCTTGGCCAATCTCAGCTGGCTCAGTGCAGCAGCTTGAAAGTTGCCTTGAGTGACCTTGATCCTAGGAAGGGCTCCCAATGCACTTGGTGCAATTATCAAATTCCTCGTGAATGGAATTGCGGGAAATTTTCAAGGAACAAGCTGGCTGTGCTGTCATTTTGGTTTTGCAGGTTATGTTTTATGGCACAGGCCTTGATCCAGTAAAATACTCATGTGTCTACTTTAAGATGGAATAGTTGCAACATAGTCAATGAGATTATTCTCTGTGCTTAAAATTAGGTACATAATTGATTTGATTAGGGCCTAGTTGGTCAGAGCATGGTGCTAAGAACACCAAGGTTGTAGGTTCAACCTCTGTATGGGCTATTCACTTAAGAGCTGGATTTGATGATCCTTGTGGGTCCCTTCCAATTCAGAATATTCTGTGATTCTGTGAAAGCATATGGTTTCCCACATATGTAAAAAATCTACAGTATGTCTACTGATTCCAATGGCCTACACAAGGCTGTAGGTATTTTCAGGATCAGACCTTAATTCAAAGGAAGATTGCACCAGTTTTAAATGTGAATGGCCTAAAGCACTTCCTCTAGCTTTAAAAATCACCAAACTTGAACTTCTGAAGATAACCCCAGATTAAAAAATATTTCAGGAATGTTCCTAGCATGCGAAAACTAGATGTTGTACTGGAGAGTGTTCCCAATCTTATTTGTCAGGAGCACTACAGCGCATCAATAGATGGACATAACAAGCACATAGAGCTTAAGCAGCTTACTGTGTAGGAGCTACCCTGTAGTCACAAAGCTCAGTGGAAAATGGTGCAAGTCTCTAAGAAATCTGAGAGTGGTCATTACAGCCTTTGCTTACTGGGGTACAGACAGCATGAGTGCTGTACTGAGCTGTACTGAGATGTTTGTAGGACTTAAGCAGAAGGGAAGGAGAATGGGAGAGGACAATTTTATGTCCTGTCCCAGTGCAGGTATAGTGACTTCTGACCTACAGATATAGAGCATTTTTGCTATTTTTTTCTAACCCAAATGTGGGAGGTCCAAAGGGGGCACAGAATTCTGCTTTTCCCCAAAGTATCTCTGTTAGATCTAAAGGGAAAACATCTGTACAGACAGCTATTGTTAATACCATATTAAAATATGTAATGGTCTCCATTTATTTTTTTTTTATTAATACAGGTTAAAAATACAATACAAACATTCAGTTTAAAACCATGGACCTCAGTGCTTTACTGTAGCCTCCCAAGAAAGTTTTGCACCAGGGACTATAAATACCATCAAGGATACCTCTGGTTTAAAAAAATGTCCTAACAACAACCTCTCACATTATTTTATTATGAAAAAATCTGGAACATACTTTCAAAACAGAAATGTAGGGAGATTTGTTTAAAATAAAAGCTGCATTTCTCACATCTCCATTGCCAAATGGGTTAGCTCAAAGTAGCTTGTTGCTATGGGAGCTATTCCAAACCACAGTTACCCTCGCTTCTTAAATGAGAGAGTAAAAATTTTCAGTCAGTCAGGTAATTTAAATAGTTGGACATCCACTAGTGATTAGGAATACAAATCTTGAAATAATTTAAAATCGATTCCTCTAATCACACATTATGCTTTCTGATGTAACATAGTTCACTCCTGGTATCACTGCAGCTACTTGAAAACAATACAGGATTTCACTTGCATCTGGAATTAATCTCTCATCTATATTATATTTGGGTTGAGTTCAGATATTTGAAAGATTTCTACAGCTTAGTAAGCAGTCAGTTAGTAAATTAAAATTAAAACTACTTCCTTTGGTTTGGAAAAGAAAAGAAGCCAGGAATCTGTCTGAAGCGGCTTATAAATGTATTTGTCACTACAGGGAGTGTCCAAACTTTCAACAGGGACAATTTTATGCTAACATTTCTGTTACTTTTAAGTAATGCTATTCTCATCCACCCCGTTTAGACTTAGTGGTGGTGATGGACAGTCACTGAGACAAGCATGATCTCCTGCAAGGTGCAGTGGTATAGAGATGAAGCAGTTTCTGTTCTATGCTCTTGCCAGGTGCCCAAACTGCCAGGTGGTATGACGTGTTCCTACTCACAGCAGCACGTTCTATCCTGTTCCTCTATTACAATCTCCAAGTAAGTGTACTATTCCATCACTTCTTTTTCAGGCTTTTAAGTTGCCACCAGCTAAAGGTACTAAAAAGGTGAGACTACAAAGATAATCACAGACAGATCTAGCCCCCAAAGATAAATGCATCAGTAGCACATTTATCTTTACCTGTTTGGGGACAAAACCTATAGCTAGCTCTGTCTCAATTATACAAATTTGTCCCACAAATGGTAGTATCATGTGCTGACAGTCGAATAAATACAGCTGATCTGTACCATTAAAATGAAGAACATAATTTCTCCACTTCTCTCTTACACAGCAATTAAGTTAAGGTAATTGCTTACAAGTAAGGGGCAGTTTTTCACTGTGGATATATAAGCAGTATGTACCCTGCAACTGGCAATTTTACAACTCTACTATATGTATATATATACACACATATGTAAGTACAAAATATTTCTTGTGAGATCATATAAAAACCCACAGAATATATTTTAGAAGCCCTGTGTTCAAGTAGACAACCATAAGTAATTAATACATTTATGATTAAAAACAAACAAACAAACAAATTTCCTAAATCTTAGCTAGGGATGCAAATGATTCTATGAAAATTCTATATGTTTAGTGATGTGTTTTAACAATATAAACACTCCTGGAAGTTTGCAAAGACCATGTGAGGGGAAGGTCAACAATCTGAAATACAGAATACATGACATAATACAAACATACCTTTTGTGGCTACCCTGACGCAGTCGATTTTAGTTTCCTGTGTCAAATAAAGAGGAAAAAGGTCACATCTTGTGTTTCTAAACAGAGAAAGTCATCCATTACTCTGTTCTTGAAAGTACTGATAAAATGTCAGAGAAGAATGTGCCTCATTCCATATTTAACTGCTTATTAGCTAACTCCAAAGTGCATTTATAATATGGACAAACACTGCTTGGGTATGGTACATAAAACTTTCACTTAAGATTCCTCTAAATGTAGAAAATGTGAAGGATATTCACATGAGCACGGGGAAGTGTTCTGCTTTTTAACTCTGGCAACATAATGACCTTGGGAGACTTTTCTTTTTCTTACAGAAAGTATAGTTTGAGGCATCATGTTAGACAATTTTTGAAAGAAAAGATAATCAATGGTGTTTCACATTTCTGCACTGTCGGTGCACTGTGAATGAGGGACCATTATGGTTTCTGGCAGAAAACATTTCCAGGCTGTCAGCACAGACAGCCCAAGCTTATCAAGAATTGAAGGGCTCTGGGTAGGTCTGTCCAGGAAATGAAAAACAATTCCAGGAAGAATTAGTCTGATGAAACATGATCTGTGAGGATCTTTTTACACACTTTTCATTTCAGTTCCATCTACTTCTTTTTCTTTTACTTTGTTTGCAGAAAGGGACAAAAATAAAAAGTGGTTTCTAATCCCATCAGGGCAACCAAATGAGAAAAAGGGAGATCAAGATGTTACAAACCAAAGTAAGAGGACTGGACATGCCAAGACAGGTGCTGAAATCCACTATCAAGTTTGGCTTAAACTTAACAAAAGAAATCACAACATTTTCCCCTTCAAAGCAAGAAAACAAAAACAAACAAAAAGGAATAAAAAAAGCCAGTCAAACACAGTCACTGGACAGCTTTTAGCTAGTAAGACAGAATGGTAACATACTACTTCGCTTGCTCACTACTGACAAAATGTGTGATTTTCCCCTCCTCTTTCCTGTAACCCTTAATCATCAAGCAATATTGTGTTAGGAAAACTGCTATTTTTTAAACTCAGTGTGTTAAATTTCACGGTTACTTCATTTTCTCATTAGCAACTAAATTGGGCATCCTGCTAGTTGATGCCAATCATTTATTTACACACAAACACTTTATAAAATCACATCCGTTGCAAGACTTACCCCATTGGCTCTGCTAGCAGCTTGAAAATAGATGCTGTAGCTCTTATGAGGAAGAAGAGGAGTATTCCAGAAACCACTGTAGGTTTTGTTATCACCAATAGTAAAAGGCTGAGCAGCTTGTAAACTATTGGCTGGAATCTCTGCAGCAAAGTAGTACTGGGAATTCAAGAGTGAGGCATTCTGGAAATGAATGGGCACTGGGTAGCACTTCAGGATTTCAGTTGTCTTTTTGGTCCTCCGTGGGCGCTCTTCTTCAACAACGATTTGATAGACACTAAGAGTGTAGAAAGGAAAGAAAAAAGAAACAGTGGTCGTTTTAAAACTTGGGCAGTCAAACCATCCTAAAACCATAACAGAATGCCAATACTTACTGGAAAAAAAGAACTGTTAAAAGCAAGGAACACAGGAAGAAAACGTAATTTTAATATTCAGGTGTATAAATCTGTGGAACAGATTCATGTTTTCAAATTAATTTTGTTTTAGAAAAACAAAATTAGCTATACACATCACAGCTTTTCACACAAGTGAACATACCGAACATTTTCTTGTTCAAACTCTTGTACAGAAAAAGTGTGCTTAATCAGTGCTAAGATGTGGAAGTAAGTATTATTTTGTTCACCAAAGCAAGCATAAAGCAATAGATTCCCTTCTCTAACCTGTTTATCTTACCCAAATGAAATTAAGTTAGTACTAAGATGAAAATGGAGACATAAATTACAAAGAGACAGGGACCAGTATTTGCTTAACTGTTGACATTTTAAGTATTTATAAAAGCACAGAGCAAAGTAAAATTTCAGTGAGCTGAGCAAGTATAAAACACTTGTTGATGGAACTTATTATCATTCAGCAAAGCACTTTTACTCATCTTACAGATAACCATATCTTTTAAGTTCCTGCATTCTGCAAAGCAAGTCAGTTTGCACTTGCAGTCTTTGCCGTACTGGGACCTACAGAGAACAGTCCATCCCTCTCCACTGTAAAGGTGCTGTGGACATTCAAACAGGAACAAAGAAATTGCAATTTCTGCTGTATATGCAAACAGTTTAATCATTATACCCTTGCAGTTGCTGTAAAAGACTGAGTCAGTGCTTTTAAATTTGTGATGTGGGAAGTCCATGTCTCTAAAGAGGACTGGGTTACAAGTTTATTGCTTCACTGGGGACCAGTGATTCTTAATCAGTATTTGTCTCCTGGAACCTTGAATCCCAGTAAGCAAGTCAGTCTAGATAATTGATGTCAAAGTGGCAACATGTCCATATTTTTGTGTATCATCTACATCCAAAAACAATTTATGATCTTTCAGGTTGACAGTTTATAAAAAACTAGCAATCTCTGGGAAGGCTAAGTTTCTTAACGATCAAATATTCACAGAGTCTTCCGACACGTTACTGTTCTGTCATCTGTAGGTAGAGGAACATGTTTAAAGAAGATTCTGCCCAAAGTACAGGGACACATGGGCTGAGCTTCTGCAGGACCATCTCAGTTTGGACCCAACAGGGTTTATTGGCTTAGTCATGTCCCTGCACAGCTATGGCTCCTCCTCTTCTGAAGGCAAATCTGGTTTAGAAATAAAGAGATGAAGAGATGAATGAAGGAGGGATGGCGCTTTAAGCAACCTGGTCTAGGGAAAGGTGTCCCTTCACCACACCAGGGTGTTGGACTAGATGATCTTTAAAGGTCCCTTCCAAGCCAAACCATTCTGTGATTCTATGACACCACCATTTTAGGTCTGCAGAGTCTTCATAGTCAAATATCACCAAGGGGCAGAAAACACCAATTTTCTTGACCGTCTTACTGTTTTTTTACCAGACTTACTGATCATGTGCCACAGACCTGGTGACTATGTTTTTAAGATCTAGCATCTCCACTAGAAGATGCTGCACTTCTATGCTCACAAAAAATGCCCAGAAAGTTAACACTGAGAATGCAATTAACACCTCTTCCCCTGCCTGATTCAGACTTTCAACACGGTGGGGCTTTAATTTAATGTTAACACACTTAAACCTATCTGCATTCATGAAGATGTCTACACATCTACAGTTCTCAGAGAACTGAGAAGAAACAAGGTGTCTACTTTTGGGTCAACCTAATTGCTTTCTAGACTCCACTGATTATAATAACTAAATACTCAGCTCAGAGGTAGACATTTAGAAGTGGACACCCAAATTTAAATGTTTTAATTTAATGCTGAACTTCACGCAGAAATCTAACCATGCATAAATTTAGTACAGCCAGGGACACAGAAATGTCTTGAGGGTTCACTTGAAGGCCTCTGCCTGTACATTTTGCAGCTCTGTGCAACAAAGCCTTCATATGAAGCAGAAATATTTTAATTAGTTGATTAATTCCATGCTGACTAGTAAATGAAGGTTACTACTACCACAGCAATCTTTCTTTGATCCTGTGAGAACTGATTTGTAAAAAAACTAGCCATGGAATAGCTACATTACAATCTTGTTTTTCTCTTACAAATCAGTTTTGACATAATTTTCACAACTCATTTTGTAGAAGAAAAATAAAGTTGCTTAGAACTGGGATTCCAAGCTACTTTGAAGACAGCAGGCTGCCTCCTCTAACTATTAATTTGCAGTGAATCTACAATAAATATCATCTCCAAATTTAAATGGAGTATTTGGAAAAAAATGCAGAAGGTGATATAAACATTTATTCTTGCAAGGTAGTGAAGCTGGATACCCTTGCCTAATGCTGCAGCAAATATAAGAACCCCTCAGTTTCACTAGAGCATGATGGATAGTAAACTAAGTTATTTCTTTCTGGCATCAGGACTGAATATAAGAGGGACTTCAGACCAGATGAGATAATATGACCTGTTTCAGTACTGGCTGAAATGAGGATTCTCCTAATTTTTCACTCACTGATTAAAGCTAATGACTGTAGATACTTTAGAAACAAATCTGTCATTAAAACGCTCCTTTTCCCATGGTAAATCCATATTTAGTTATAATACATGCACTACTCCTTGTATACATTTTAAATGCCTGCCATCTACTCATTTTCAGATACTTTAAAGAAAGAAGTAAGTTGACTGGAGCAATTTCAAACTCAAAATATCTTTTAATCCTTACTCCACAAGACAAATTAGATTTGCAAGCATCTAGACCTCAAATCTATTTGCTCTTTAATAATTTAAGCACTGAAAGGTCAAACAACTCTTTTCTGTTCCCCTTCATCAAAGTCCAAGTGCTAATGAAAAATAACTAAATCCTATCTGCTGGCCAATTTCCACACACTGCTGTTTCTCTGATGTAAATTAACACATTATGAACACCTGGGTCAATGGAAACCTGACAGAATTTTACCAGTGATACTTTTTACATTTGCACAAATGAGATAATCTTGCTAATAAATTTTCAAAATTACCCCAATTACAATTATAATCCAAAAGCTTTTTCTAGTTCTTACCATTAATATTGCTTTCTTTAATATGTAACAGCTGGACTGCCTACTCTGAAAAGGGTTCAAGCTTACTGAATAGAGCTAGCACTGAGCCACGACTCTATTACTCCTCTTATGTATTAGTCAGATTTCTGGCTTGTTTGAAGTTGAATTATTCCTTTTACACACCTCTACATTTCAGAGAATAAAGTCTTCCTATCTGTAATCCAGAAAATAAGTTCTACACTATGGTGAAAGGTGCCAAAAGTGTTTCGGTTATAGGCAGTGTTTAGACTGATCCTTCTGAAGGAAAGAAATGTAATTTAAGTAGAATTCACATTACACAGTTATACTATAGAATTTCAATGCCTTGGAAATTAAATAAAAAACTTATTTCTACACACTGAAGTTCGCTGTTGCATTGAGAAAGGAACACATGGGAACTATTTTTAACCTAGGATTCAAATGCTTCAAATTTGGAGATTAAAGAAGGTATATGGAAAAAGAAAAAAAAATTATATTATTTTTACACTGCTTTTTATTCTAACAATTCCAAATCAGTTCCAAATTTAAATGATTATTCAGAGATACAGATCTGAACACAATAGCTTTAATTTTTGTCAGAAATTAGATATAGAAGTTCTCTCAGATATTTATTGAAACTGTATTGCTTAAATTGGAATGGTCTGTCAATGTCTGATAAATATACTGGTTTTTTTCAGAGTTGAAAAAGAGACATGAAAGCAGAAAGAAAACATATTAGCATGGTAATAAAAGATGCTCAGAATACTTAGACAAATGACAATTTCAAAGAAGATTCAAGTATATATCTAGTCTTAACTACATCAAATGATGGTTTTTGGTAACCTCCTGAATCAGGACATTATTCCATGTTACTGGAATGCAGTAAATCAAATCTTAATTAATCAAAGTCTCATTCAAAGTTACAATATTACTTTCCAAGGAGGACCTACTGGATACAAACATGAACTTCATTCCACTTCATTCATTGAATTCTTCATACAGGCCTCCTTAACATGTACAATCTAGGCATTTATTAACTGAAACTTATTAATCTGTAATTAAACCTCCACCAAAAGTAATTCCAAATTACAAACAAAGGTAAAACAAGCTTGATTACTTCATTATTGAAATGTCAGCTCTATTTTGTCTCTCTAAAACAGTCTTGATGCTTTACATAACTGAAGCATTAAAGAAATTTTAGAATTTGTTTTACAGAAGGGAGACAGCCTAAAGAACTGAATATAGACAAAGACTACCTGAATTTATTTGCTAGTCTGAAAACAACTGCTGTGTGTGATCCTACCCAAGTCAGTTAACTATTATGGGCCTCAGATATCCAGCTGTGAAACGAGAACAAGAAACTTTCTTATTCCATCTTGCCTTCTTCAACTGTTTAAAACCTCTTAAAATTCTTCCTTATTACCCTTGAATTTTTTTTTCTCCCCTAGGAAATGCACCATGCCTGCAAAGCTCTTAAGGTCCACTTAGAGTGCTCTGATCAGCTGTGTGAACGGTTGGGCTGCCTTTGCAGGCTGTTATGGTGACACTCTTGAGCCTAATTTGAAGTCTTCTGCCCACTGTTATAAGTTCATGCTTTATTATAAATATACCAAACCGGTACTTTTAATAGATCTGTTTCTGTATTTTGACTTGCATGCTTCCTTTGTTTTAATGTTTGCAGAGTCAAACAATAGAATAACCCTTACTCTACATATTGACCATTATTTCAGTTACTCATTCCCAAAGCCCTAGTTACCTGCATGCTAGAATCACTTTACTGCATTCGTCTACTAAAATACCAGTTCCAATAAAGGGTAAAATTAAGAAACCCAAACCCCACCGCATTATTTCAGTTCTAAGTCCATGAAGAACCTGATTGCTCAAACCATGACAGTCTATAGGATCCCCACAGTTTAAGCTATACTTCTGTGGACTCTGAAAATTCTTCTATTGTACTGCCATTAAGACTTTTTAAATATATCCGTTGTTTTGTTCATGTTTTGCATCTAAAATTCATTTATCTTTGCTTGTCACGTGTTATGCAAGTTTATTATCTAACACTGCTTCTTGAAAAGAAATACAGCCTTTGGACAGTTTTTTCAATATAATATGCAACATAACTTCATCTCTGTTACCACTTGTCTCTGACATGGTCATATCATATTTATATGGATTAACATTGGAGATATTTATCTATTTCTTCATGCACTTATATTGCACTAGATTCTTGTAATTCATCCTATAACTTGAAATTTTACAGTTCTAGAAATTATATGTAATTATACATATGTAATGTACCTTGAAATGGAAGAGGGAAATTACTCTTTAAAGGACAGGAATTAATAATTTATGGTTAGCAGGCAAATAGAAAAAGGCTACAAGAAATTGCCACTAACTCTCCTCCTACTGTGCAAGAGCCTGTGTATTTATTATAGGTGGATTGAACAAAGGTGATAAACAACCCCTGATTTATCAGACTTCTCACCTACACAGGCTTTGCCAGTGGGTCAGGAGTTCTAGCAACACCTAATATATAGTGAATAAAATATACTCTGTGTGCAATCATTTCCAGAACAGATGCAACGTCAGAGAACCAGCTGAATAGCAGTCCCACCCCTCTGGCCACTGTAGGATTTTGCATATTTTATTGAAGTGGGAAGCACACATGGTTCAACTGTGGACTAGAGGTAAGACCAGGGAGTTTTTGATAAGCAGCAGGACAAATGAGTATACCTACTGATGATGGAGAAGACTGATTAAGGTAGCCTCCTCTATTTCAGGGACATTCTATTTGGGAAATCAGAGAATTTCTGGGCTTTATGCAAAATACAGCATTGCCTACTACAGCTTCTAAAAAAAGGCAAAGAAGCTTAAAACAAAATTCCTTGTAGGAACATAATGTTCAGATACGAAAACAGAGAACTCAGAGTGAAGAAAAACAAGCAGACTAAACAAAACCTCTAAATCGATGTTGCTGTACCAATGCCAACAACAGTGCCAGCAAGTATTTTTAAAATAATACATTAATATGTAATTTATATAGGGGAAAAGAAGGGATTTAGGCCATGCTGCAAATTATATTCGCACAACACATAAGCAATCAAAATTCTTGTAGCGGTTCCCGTTTAAGCACTTATCATACCAGTGTTAGAGGTGTATTGCCTGTTTCTTTGGGTGAGTGAAAGGAATCTTAAATCCCTATAGCTTTTTGGAGTGAAGGGAGTCTTAAATCCTTCCAACTTTTTGTTTGCATCTTTACTTGAAGCCAGGAGGTTCCATGCAAACAAAAGCTCCACAATCTTTGGCAGGTTTTTAACTCTGTGGAACAGTTGTTGCTTCACAAGTGTAGGAAAGGCGCTAAGTAAATAAAATACTTTGTGCTAGAAGCTTGTTCAAACTTGAATGGAATAATTCTACCTTCACCCTTAGCTTTTTTTACTAGCTTTGCAGGTCAAGAGATAAGTCTGGTTAGATTCTCTAAGGCAGGGCCTGTCTTCATTCTCAGGAAATACTATTACTGGCACCTGAAATTTCCAGCCCATGGGGAAAAATCAAATTCAAGAAATCTTTTGGAATCCTGCCACGAACCATAGAGAGACTAATATTATACAACACCTCCATTGTCATGCAAGGAGTCCTATTTCTCAGATCAATCACAGTAGAAATACCTAAACGGCTGTAAAGGAGGAGATAAGACAGCTTAGGTTCAGTCCCTAGAGATACTGCCAAATGTAAACTCTCAGGTGTCGTAATAGGCTTTATCTTCACAGACCCAAGTCCACTGGGGAACAGTATCTGGTTTTTAATGTAAAACTCCTAAGCTGCTTTGTGACTGCCCAACTCTTTTGTATGGACAGCCTCAAAGACTTAAAAGTCAGCATTTACAAAGGAGATTTTCTGGGAAAAATACATCCAAGCAAACCTCTCCTTAGCATTCCTACAGTTTTATACAGGAAATCCTGACAACTTTTCAAAATGGAAAGCATTATGTCACTGGAAGTTAAAGATATTTTTCTTGTTCTTTCCTCCAAGGGCAGTCACCAGGGAAGGATATGACAATGGGTTCAATTCCCTTGAGAAGGAAAACGTGCTACATAGTATCTTAATTGCATAAGAGACAGATAGGCTCCAAAAGTGGTAATTTAATGGCCACCATAAATTCGTAATATATTCAAATTCTTTTTCCATACAAAGAAGAAATAATACAATTCTCTTTTGCAAATCTGGACTCCCTAAGATTTAAGGGACACATCAGAGCTTTGGCTCAAAAAATTCCTAGAAGAAAATCTGCAAGGAAAAGGAGACAATGATGCACACCCCTCCCACTTTCCAGTGGCCAGATGGGTGTCACCTAGTCCTGATGACACTGGATGTTTAACTTTTTGCCTTACTTCCTAGTATAGATTCACTGTTTTAGAGAATCTAAACACACTTGTCAGGCGCAGAGAGTGTCCAGCAGATCTTCAGCCTTGTAATTGAAGGCAATCATACACCATTCACAAAACCTTTCTGAAATGTTTCTGCCTTTATGTTCAGTTATCACAAATGACAATCCAAAACATAGTTTTGTTTCGTTAGTAGAGAAGGAGAGAGAGAGAGTAAAAAATCTTTTAAGGATTTCAGTTTGTAATACTTTGTTATTCAGCAGGACAATAAAGATTGCCAGCATGTAGGCGGCAGTAGATAATCTGTACTTGGTTTTACAACATATAGCCTGCTGATGGACTGCAGTTTTAACTTTGTCCCATCCATCTTTTGTAAAAAATCAATAAATTCAATACATATGCTAACCTACACTTATCCAAAAGAAGTATTACTTTACCACTGGAACAGCATATTAAAATTTATAAGAACCATTTGCCCAACACGTATATAAGTGGTGGTTAGACATAATGCCAACAATAACTGTGGCACAAGAGACTGCTCTTGTTGTTAACTGAGATTTGTGAACTGGCAAGGGAATCCAAACTGTTCTCTCAACCCTCCCAATGCCCCTAATCCTTGATAAATATTGATGAAATGGTATTTTTTTTCTCCCTGGTTATACCATCCCATGGTTAATTATTTCTAATTTTTTTAATACTGGTGCCCAACTAGGACTTGGGAGTGATACTACTGCACTGGCCTACACGAGTGACTGTCATAACTACCACAAACAGGATGACAAAGATGACAGGATGCAACTATGTCTTCACAAGTGTTACGTACATTTCCACACCTGAAATTCTTTAATTGCCTGTAAATAGAATTTCCCCAGCCCTACTCTCCCTAGGGGCTGAGTACTGCTCTAGACTGATATGATGCATTTGATGAGACATGATGTATTAGTTGGGTTTTTTTTTTAGAAATAACCAAATATTCTACCTTTATTTTTCTTCTACAAAGGTAATCATACACATCTCTTTGTTATTTTGAAGGGGAAGCTTTTAATCATTGTTTCTTCTGCTGAAAAAAATAAATGTTCTAAAATACGGCAGGCCACAAAACCCCCTTTGATCAGAAACATACTTTTTCTGAAACACTTCCAACTTCACTGTGGCTTGTACTCTCCATACTTAATATAGATTTATGTATTTAGCTGCTCTTTCTTCAAACTCAAAAATGTCAAAAAAACATATGTATTTTGTATATACTCTGTAGACCTGCACAACACAAAGAGAGTACAAAATGTAAGTAAAAATAGCACTGTTTCACAAGGAGTTCAAAGTAGTTTTCTACAGGTGTAAGTAACGTAATACAGGAGAACATTTGGCTCCATATTCATAATTTCTTTCAGCTATTATATGCTGGACAAGAAAAAGACATCTTTGACTACAGAGCTCCCCTAACGTGCTCCATACTGGATCAATGAGATCTATCAGCTAATATCTCCTGCAAGTGACAAACTAAGAAGGGCACCAGAGATCTGGCAATGTATTTTTGGTGGTGGTGGGTTTTTTTTTCCTTGGTGTTTTTGTTTTTTTTGTTTTTTTGGGTTTTTTTTTTTGTTTGTTTTGTTTTGTTTTGTTGGGCGTTTTTGTTCGTTTGCGGCTTTTTTTGGTTTGGTTTGGTTTAGTTTGGGTTTTTTCACAGAAAAAAAAGAAATGTTGCAAATAGGCAGTTGTGCATATGAAAATAAAAAGAAAAACAGAGAGACAAAACAAAACTAGGAAAAGATTGAACTATTCAAGAATACAAAAGATTACACAAGGTAGGAATGTAGAGAAGAAAAGAACAAAATAAAAGAAAAGATAATGAACTGAAAACAGCTTGACACGTATCATCCTGTCTGGTTAATAAGTAGTGAAAATAAAGAGTAGTAGTAGGAAAGATACAATAAAAATGAAGTTTATCTAATACAGATACACTTAAAGCATTTTTAACAACTTACAGTCAGCTACTTTTTTATAAATTACATGCAGTATGTTTGTAAAAAGTGTTTGATTTCATAGCTATATTATGAAATCAAATACCTTTTACAAACAAATTGTGCATAATTTATAAAATTACTTTCTTTTGTAATAGAGTTGAGAAATCATATTATATACTTTCATAAGATTGGAGGGGGGAATTGTTATCCAAGAATGACTGTCTACAAGATCTCTCTACACTCACTGTGATCTACTGAGGGTTTTTTTTTAATTGCTCTACCAATTGATACTTGGATTCTTCCATAAATAACTCTGGTAAACAAAAGCTTATAATCTTTTTGATAGGTATGTCACCATTAACTTCTTGGCAACAATAAAATATCTCTGCTGACAGCTCTTTCATGTATATGGGACATTTACACTGATCAGGTACTGGGTTTTTTAAAGGCCATTTGAAATCGAAGATGCTTCAAAGCCTTATAAATAGACAAAGACACTACAAGTTTTACTGCAAGAAATCCAGAATGTGCACCCAAGAACATGCCGTAATACCATCTCTACTCCACATGTCATCTGTGCTACCCAGCTCCCACCTTCAATATGCTCAGCTCCTTTTACTATCTCCCAAACACTGACTGGAAAAGAAGGAACACATGCTGTGGCTGCATCTGGGCTACATACTGGCTTGCTGGTATGTGAATTGTAGCTCTCTGCTGATGGACCAAATGAAATGAACTAACTCACACTCCAACACAGCCTGTCCCTTCAGATGTTAATATGGCTCTTTCACAGAGATTCCAAAGGATGTGTGACACTTACTATTTATGCAACATTCAAACTATTGCTTGAAAATTCCCAAGAGGTCCTTTATTAATGAGGGAAGGAAGGAATATACAGGCAGATGAACAGGATGATTAAGACTTGTTTTCTTAAGAAACCAGGAAAAAATCAGGTGTAAACTTTAACTTACTTATGCGTCAGAAAGTTTAATTCTGATCTTGGACATGTAATATAGCACACAGAAGCCAAGGAGTACTCCCTTTCTTCATTTTACCAGTGAAAAGTTTTATTCCTACTGAGTAACGATTCAGTCCCTGCTAGGGGATGGGGACTCATGCTAGGAACCAGGTACTATTGATCTCACTCCACAAGGCTTTATGCTTTTAATTTAAACCCAAGCAGCAATATCACTAACTTAAATGATGCTGGTCTAAACTGAACTAACCTAAAGTTTCAGATCCTCCAGGGCTTTGAGACCGACTTCACTACCAAGCAGCACAAAACAGGGACGCCTCCTACTTTCTTTATAGTCTTGTCACAACAAGGCTTTAAAATGAATCAAACCACAGAGAGATTGTGAGGTTACTAATTCCACAAAATAGTCCAAAAAGCCACTATTCTGAGCTCTTCTAGCGGTCAACATGGAGAAGCTGAATAATAAATAAATAATTTTCAGAGGGTGAGCTATACATACAGCTGATTATTACAACACTCCTCACCATTGCCAAGTTGTTCACAATCAGACATAGGTGTCTTTCCCTCTTTTTCTTTGAAGACAAAAAGGCTACTACCATTTATTTTAGATTTCGATATAGGACTGGAGAAAGCATGATATATTGACTTGCAGAAAGCTAAACAGATTCCCACCTGCATCAGAAATAAAACTGCTCTCATCTGCACTGAGCCTCAGGGCTGGATCTTCTAGGCCATCCTTCCCACCACAGCAAGACTTCACTTTTCAGTAGCCAGGAACACACTGCAGTTCCTCTCCTGACCATGTGAGGAGGATTAGCTCCACTTCATCTCTGCAACAGAGATCTCCCTTAGGGAAGAAGGGCCTACTCATTCTCTAAGTGACTTAGGCTGTGTACAAACAACTAAAAACAATTTTAAAAGAAAGTTGCAGGTACAGATTTCAAGAGCCTATTTCTGCTGTCATCCATGAACAAACTATTTAAAGTATACAGCTTGTTCTACACTATCCTGCTAGTGATCCGTTCTTAATTTGAGTACTTTCTTCCAGCAATTGCCTATTCAAAGCAACGAGGGAAGGAGGAAGAGGGTGAGAGGGAGATGGGGAGAGAGAGGGATGCAGAGGAAAAAAGGGAGAGACAGAGAGGGAGAGGCAGAGGGGGAGGGAGACTTCTGTGTAAAATCCTGCTGAGAACAGGGATGCCAGTTAGTCACAAGTCATGTGGGAAGCCTTTATAATGAAAACCACCGATCACCAAGTTATCTAGGTTTATGAAACATTTCTCTCCAATCTTGTTTACAGATATTTATATGGTAAGACTTTCTCCATCTTTCAAAATTTGTATTAAAACCACGTTATTTCCATCAGAATAGCTTACAGTAACACCCACCATCCCCCTGGTATGCACTGTAGTGCAAGGAAATAATTTTGGTTTATTCCAATTTAAAGGACAAACAGCAGATCAACTTAGATGTTCAGATTTTTACATTTGTCATGCTGTGGAGGTGTTTGTGCTTAGCAGAGCTCAGAGGACAGTCTGTAACTTAGTACAAAGAGCGTATGACCTAAACTGGTCTTGCTCATAAAATATAATAATAAAACAGTTAATAGCTGGTCTTGCACAGACCATTTTTTGTTAGATGCCACATGTCTGATATAATAACACAACACTGAATATTTCAGTCTTGTAACTTTAATTTCTCTTTGTCCTGGTTTGACCAAGATAAGATCAGTCCTAAATTGCTTTGGAATATTAGCTGGGTACCATGAATTTATTTTGTATTCTCCCAACCATAACTCATTACATGGAACTTGCTTGGCATCAATAAGTCACTATGGTTTTGTGTGTGTATGCGTGTGGGAGCGTGCGTGTGGCTCAATACCCTGCTGCTAGGCTATTTAGTGATAAAATCTGATATAATAAAATATTAATTACAGCTGAAAGGTTGGGCGAGAAATATGAACTCAATTACAGTCCCATATTGTGAACAAAGGGCACGGTGAAAAAATCCTTTAGTTATAGATGTTTGGGATAATAAAAGAACAACTAGAACATTAGACTCAAGCTGAGTGCTCCCTAAAAGGCCACCTGTTATTAATCTTCACATCAGGCATAGAATTTCAAGTAAATTAGGTCAAGATGAAAGACTTTTGCTGCTGATTTTTTTTTACTTAACTAATTTAAAGATTTCTTTATCTGAGTATTTTTTCTTTGATGTCACTGCAATTTAGTAATTAGAAATTTGTAACAAGCACAAGGACACAGCAATTGTAATTAAAGGTTAGATATCATATAAAGTATGCAAAGTGATCACCTTATATGGTGGCAAGAATTAGCAGTTTATTCTATAAGTCCTCATTTCGGTCAGACGGCCACTTTCTCAGAACCAAACTGTAGCAGATGTGGTTACACCATCTTTGAAAGCCTCTTTTTTGGTTTGCTTGTTTTTCAAAAAATACCAGCAGTGAAATATAAGTTATTCTAAGACTTCTTAATATATACATTTTTATTTATCTGTTTGATTTACCCGAGTGTGAGGCCAGATGCATTACCAAAGACTCAACAGAATGTGACCAGACTGCAAACAAGCACAACTGTGATCCAAAGTTAGTCCAAACCAAATAATATGACCTTGAAATCCTATGCTTAGTAGCAAATCTCAAGAACTAAGAAATCTTATCTATTACTGCAGGCTAAAATGTGCCATTAGATCATAAAACAAGATTCTCATTGTCTGAGGAACTGTGTTCTCTATTAACATTGTTTTCTATTTCAACAAATTTTCCTGAAACTGTGGCAATATATTTTGGTACCAAGCCAGAAAACAGACTTTCAATGAATTTACATTTATGATATTTGGAACAATCCAAAGACCATTTCAAAGCTTCTTAATCAGCTTTATGTTCTTTGCTTAATTTCTTTGTAAAAAGAACACAGAAAAATGATAAGTTCATAAGTACAAGATAAAAGTATCTTGGTACAGCAAGCAAAGTGGTTTTATAAGCCAGTATTACACCATTTAACTCACCAGTTTTTGGGTTGCCAAGGCCAATTTACAGAACAACAGGAAAGCATGGAAAAAGGAGTAAAGTCTTGTCACAGTTTAAAAGAAATTAAAGAAAGCAAAACTGTCTAAAATAATTTAGTCTAAAAAAGAACGAAGTTAGAGGGGATCTGAAGGAAACTTTCAAAATGGAAAGCCATGTCAGGGCTGACTGATCCTTTCTTTTCAGTCTGTCACAGAGAAAGAAAATGCTGATGTACAATGGTACTGAAGTACAGATCAATGAGAAAGATACAGAAGAAAATTCTGAGCATCTGAACACAAGCAAACCAATATGCAACAATCTGGGAGATCACACAGCCTATCTTATCAGAATCAGAAGTACCACTTCTGAAAGCGTATCCCTGACTTTCTGATACTCCAAGACAGCTCACCACTGCTTGAAAATTGCTTATGACTGGAATGCAAAGATTCATTACAACACACTTTCAGCTCCAGCAAAGTTGTTGATGGCACCCAAACCATCCAATTCCACCTCGTTCCATCCTGCTGTGTGAGGCAGGGTGCAAAGAAGAAACAAACTAGTTATTTTTCTTATTATAGAATATGGTGCAATGCTGTTACCCAGTCTTCACAAATTATGTAGAAAATAGATCTAGCAAGGTCTGACTGACCAGTATACTTGGATTCTCAAGAAAACAGGAAGGCCAATTCCCACCTAACAGAGACAATCCTAGTTCAAGTGTACATGGGATGAATGTGTTATGTTATTTCCACTAAATAATTACGAGATTCAAGCGTCTCTTTTTAAATAAATACTACACAATGTTGTTTTCATTCTATAGTCTTCAGGGTAGCTGGATAAAATACAATACAATACTCTACTGGAATTAAAAGGAATGGAGTAACAGAAAAAAGCAGCAGTCTTCATGCAAGAACCTGACGGAGGAACTTCTACTTTCAAAGAAATCCAGGGCCACTTGCAAACAAGAGATTTCTTCCTCAATAGCCATGAAGAAGATCAGTAGCTACACAAAGTTAAATTATAAGAGCAATGAAAAAAATACTTCGAGAAACAATATGATGTTCTTAAGGAATAGGAACATTTCCTCAGATCTAAATCCATACACAAATGATAAAGTTATATTATTGCTCAGTCTCTTGTATTCAACTCCCAATTTATGCATATTATGTGTGATGCTGCCTCCTAGAGCAGTGGTTTTCATTCTGTTCTCCACAAACTTCTAGAGAATGCAGTTTGAAAAAGGTAAGAAAAACATACAGTTCATGGATCTAAAATCACAATGATAAGATCTGCATATAAGCTAAAATATCATCAGGGGTTTATAAATTAAAATAATAATTCTATTAAGAGAAACTGATTATAAGATTACAAATAAGTGATATTCTGCTTCAATGTTTTCTAGCAAACAATAGACTACTGCAATGCTACGTCCTGGAGGGTGTCCAAGAGGTGTGGACAGTCTGCAAATGTACCAATGTTCATGGCATGACTATGGCCAGTTGCACAGCTTTTATTTATGAATGTAAATTAATATGTACATGCAAATTGATCAGTTTTATTTATTTATTATCCAATGGAGCCTGGATATTACACAGAAATTAAGAAGTAGGATTTAGAGCAGGAGATCAGCTAATGGATTAATAACACTGTTAACACTAAACATATCCTACGTCTTCTACAAAGTTGTGCACTGGAAATTCACTACTGAATTGAGCTGGGAAATTAAGAAAACAGATGTATTAAAATGAGCAGTTTATAAGTAGAGGGAGAATGCCTATTTTCTCCCTTTATTCAAGGATGGTCTGCAATCTGCTGGTTTGTGTACAGCACAGGAAGAAAAATATTTGCTGAGGCAGCTGACTGAACACAGAAGCCAATTTCAACAGGTTTTCTGATTCAAAGCTTGAAAACTGTTTACTGCTCATTAAAGCACTCACAGTGGATATGAAGTTTTTAATCTGTTCAGTGAGAGGATACAACATGGAGCACGGAGAGACTAGCTCCAACAGATCCACTGCAGTCATTTAAGATGAGGTCTCATTTGTCCATTTTTTCCTGCCAGATGCTTTGTTTTCATAGGAAAATTGGTGGAAAGCAGCACATGCCCGTGCTTCAGTTGTGACTGCAGAAGGCAGAATTATCACTTAAGCACCCAAGGCACAGGCACATTTTCCCCTGCTGGCTCTGCTGTAGGAGAGCAAGACCACAGCAAAAATAACCACAACAGAATTCTCGCCTCTCAGTGCTATCGTCTCTTTCCACAACTTAAATGCAATGGGTTCCGGTCCAGCAATTTGGAAACGGAGATTACTGTGTTCATTTTCATTCTTTCTTCCCTACAAAAAGGCTCTGTAGGGCACTTTAATCAGCAGTGCAGAATGATGCAGGCAGACACAGAAAACAAGTCAGTTTTTGTGGCATCATCCTCAGTTTTTCAGGACTTCTGTGGATAAATACAAGGCTGACCTTCTATTCTGTCAGTGAAGGTATAACTCTTCCTCCTCCCTGCACTGGGAATGACTTTGGTAGGATTAGATGGCATAGAAACCTTGGCAGCATGACATTGTACTGCTCTTCCCACAGAAAATCTGGCTGTAGATAAAAGATTCTGCACAGTTCAGGATTAGCACAACTGTTAAATACAGATGAGATTTTGGCCTTGTGCTGCTACTACCCTATGAGGCTAATCTTGAAAACAGCTTCACCTCTGGATGTGAGAATGCAGCTCATTCATCTGTCCTCATCTGATTTCCCCATGGTACTTTCTCCCTAAATTCAGAATTTTTATAATGCCTTACACATCTATCCTACCGCTCTCTGAGGCTGTTTTAGGCTGAGGCATTTACACTTCTCCTGACTCCAGAGTTGCTGCTTTCAGTTGTAGAGCCCAGTAAGTGACTCTAATGTTTCTTCGTGTCATTTAATGTAATCCAGTTGAGCAGATTAGCTTTTACTTAGCAATGCTTTAGAGTCATGATGCTTGTTGTAAATGCCAGTGATTTCCTTTCCTACTTAAACGAACAGTGTAACAGAAACTTTTCATGTTAATATTCAGTAAAATGAATACTCCTTCAGCATCAAGTGTGGGGAATGACAGTGTTTCACTTGGAGGGCATCTATAGCTTTTCCTCCTCTTTCCATGTAGCACTCCTCTTCATCCTTTTGTTTCCTTTAACATTACTTGGTATCAAATAACAGCATTTATTTGTTTGCTTGCAATACATAATCAAAATGCTTTAGTCTTCAGTTTTTTAGTTCAATGGTTTAGAATGGTTCAATCAAATATTACTTATATTGAGAGTTAGGAATTGCCCCAAATTACTTTGTTCTGGAAACCACAGTCCTGCCATACATTTAGGTATTAGCAACAGATTTTTTTTTAATGCAGCCATTTAGTGTTTGCTAGTGAATAAAGGGCTCACACAAGCTTGCTCAAATTCACAATACTGAAGAAAAATTCCTAAGGTCAACGGCAGTACGGAAATGCGTCATTTTCAAAGAATCTATAGAAAAGCCAATTAAAGTGGTGTTGATTACTATTGTGTTGTAACCTAAATTATTAGAAAAATCCTGTTGACATTTTGTTCCTTTTCACTCAGACAACTCTGATCCGTGTGAGAATCTTGACAAAAGTTTGTGCTCTGTTGGGGATTGTCATGTACAGAAAACTGAAAAATGTACTTTTGGCACCACAGTGCTGCGTGACTTCAACTAGCACCACCTTCCTGACAAGTGTATATACCTGTTTCAAGGTACATACCTCTGAAGTTTATTCCTCTGCTGCATTTTTAGAAAAAAACCATTTCTTCTCTTGGCCTTAGCTGGCTAGCTAAAAAACAAGTTGAGTTCTCTTAGTTTCTTCATATATAACACAAGTTTTCCGTGATAATTTATGCCAAAACACTCCACTGCTGTAGTGCCAGTACACTGGTATTTTTCACTAGATCAGAACA
Organism: Machaerirhynchus nigripectus; assembly: GCA_013397975.1. Lineage (NCBI taxonomy): Eukaryota > Metazoa > Chordata > Aves > Passeriformes > Dicruridae > Machaerirhynchus > Machaerirhynchus nigripectus. The sequence goes on from VZRQ01008168.1 coordinate 300,910, forward strand.
AGGCATAGGATGTCACCTGAGGTCCTCCCAGTGTCTTGTACAATGGTGTTCATAGCTTGTCACCTTTGCTGGAAGCCCCATCTGCTGAGTACAGTCTATTTGCCTATTTCACACTCATGCTGTGTTTTGATGATCAGTCATACTGTAAGCCCTCCATACACACTTCTCCTCTGTTATTTCCAAAAATGAGCCTCTATCTTACAACACACATCCTTGTTATTAGCTCATAAAAGGCAAACTTTGCATCTCATCCTGAAGGCTACTCAGTATTTTCTGTGCAATGTTCCAATCCAATGCTGCAGGCAGGATTACTGTCAAATGGATTAAAATGTGTTATATTTATATTTTGGATTTATAAACAAAACACGCAGAATGTCATCGAGTCACCTCTCAGTTGATAATTCAGCACTTCACTATACAGCACAGTGAATATGTACTTATATCACAGTCTCTATTTTAGAGCTCTTATGAACCACTTAAAAATACATAGTTAATTTAAATACGAAAGAAAAGGAACTGAATCTTGAGGAGCACAGAAAATATAAAGTATATGGCATAGCTAGAGAACTAAAAGGGCCCAAGCAGACAGGGCTTCCAGTATGACCTGCAAGACTGACTCGAGTGCTCATTTAGTCAAATGGGTGAATGAAGACCAGAAGTGACACCATACTTTTCACTTGGGACACCTCAATTGGGCATCTAGAACTCAAGATTAAAAATACTGATGGGATTCAAACCTTCACAAAAACAAAAGAACTGAGGTAAGATGATAAGCTACAGTGGAAAATCTAATTTCACATGGACAAGGATATGGGAAGTGCATGTACATAGTCCACATTAAGGTCAACAGTAAAAGCTCCAAGAGACAGCAATGGGTTATATGTGCCTGACAATTCCTAACCACAGTTTTACAGGAATTTAGAATGGGTCACTCAGCACTGCGGCTACAAACTAACATACAGCTACTATGATGCACACTGTCAGAAAATTACTTTAAAATGTCTCCACAAAGTACATCCCCCACATAATCCCATTCAACAACCACTGGGGGAAACATAGCTGGCTCACATACTCCCCCTTCAATCCTTCCACAGCACACAGTAAAATGAAAACAAATCCCTGGCACACTTCAGTAAGCACAGAGCAACAGCACCTCTTACATTTTCAAAGAGTGCTCTGGTTGTTCTGCATTCGAACTTCGGTATGTTTAAACTGAATCTCCTTCAAAAATCATTCAATGCAGTAATTTCCAGTGATGTTCATAATTCTTTCACCGTGGTCTCTACATTAAACACCTCTTTCTCTCAAGGCAAGCACCCAGAAGGACATTTGAGCCCCCTACACAATCAGTGGGAGAAACAAGTCTCTTTACAACCCCAGAGGGCCTCTCTGACATGAAGTAGGATTGTACCTCTCATACTGTCTCTATGGGATGATCAATGGCCCTAATCGAGGAACTTCCTAAACTCAGACAGAAATACATGCTTACATTTAAAGACATAAAAGGCACTTTATTTGGGGTTTTACTGTATAGGTCTATATCTGCTTAAGATACAAGTGTCTGAGCTCTCTCAGGAGCGATGTGACAGTCATACCAGCTTTTTCCACAATAGCCTAACAACTCTAGGAGGTTTGCAGAAACCAGAGGCGGGGGTTAAATACTGTTTTCAACCTGAGAGGCTTTCACCACACTGCGCCCAAACCCCAACCATCTGTACAGCATTACTGTGGTCTCCTGCTGAGGCCAGCCTAGCATGAAAACACAAATACAAGAAAAATCAGAGAGCCAGAAGAGAGTACATGATGCAACCTGTCTAATCAAATGAAGACTCTCTTTATTCTGTCCATTATTTTTGTTTTTATTTAAAACCCATCTAAATTATAACACACTGAAAGTCCAGTGAGAAAAAAACCTGGACTTCAGGTCTCTTGTTTGCCTGAGAGGAGCTTCAGGAACTTTGTACTTCTAGTTAAAGGTTTCTGCTGCTTTATTGGAAATATAATAATATTTGAGAACAGGCTGGTGGCTCAGACTTGCTAAAACTGAGCTGCTTAAAATCCATCTAAGCTATTTATGCAACACTGCCCTCCCTGTTAAATCGCTGGAAAGGTCCCCAGCAGGGCTGTGGCACCAGCCAGCTACCACTCTCCCCAAAATTCCTTGACGTGAATCAGGGCAATCTGTTAAGGGGTCCTAGTGCCTGGGAGCTCTGCAGTATGAATATGAACTGGTTTTAGCCCGTTGGCCTCAGTACAAGAAAATGGTACTGCGCATACATTTTTCACTGGTAAATATGCACACCTAAGGTCTGAGCTCAAGTATGTTATCCTGAGCACTGAGCAGCCATTCCTCTGAAAGGAATCATGAAAAAATGACCCCATTCTGTTCCTTGCATACTCAGATATCGGGCTGTTCATTTAAGTAAGCAGATTTAAGAAAAACATGTTTTATCAATTCTGACTTATGTTGGCAGTCCAGAGCCAGCAAAACAGGTGTGAGTTCCAAGAGTTAATGATTCACTGGTTGAAATGTTGCTGGACTTCAGCGTTCATGAGGGAGACAGGAAAAACCCAGTGTTCCAGAGGATCTTAACAAAGAACTAGTATAGATGACCTGGACTATCATGCTGTCAGAATGACAGGTAAGCAATATAGAGAAGACTATCATAAGGAATTTTGCAAAGATACGGTCTCCACTGCAACCTACTTAAGGCCTGTAGTGCCTTCTTAAGGCAAATAGAAGGAAGGTTTAGAAAAAAAAAAGAGCAGAGACTCCAAACAGTGCAGCAATTTTTTAAGTTGTTAATTATAACCAAAATCAGTGAGAAAGTATTAGTGAGTTATGAAACTGAAATATAATCTCTTCAGAGATACGGAATAATCTTTTTTCTCTTTTATTCTTGAATTGCTTTAGCTTGCTTTATTTATTATGGATTAATTTCTATTAATTGCTAAATGACAGATGTCATTATGTGCTGAGTTCTCAGTGACACAAATTAGTACTTAGAGAAATCAAGGATCAATACTCATTTTACCCAGGGACTATGTGAGAAGTCACAGTAAAAGGACCATGGAAATTTCTGAACAAGCTAACAGGACATACAAAGCTGCACCACACGTGTCTAGGCGAAAGGTACCATAAATTTTAGCTGAAGTCACACTAAAAAATCCAAGGACAAGTTCTACTGCATAACAAAAAAGAATTACAGCATTTTTATAGCATAAGCAATTACTGCACTGTTCCCCCAATGAAACAGAAATTGACCCTTCTGCTGTAAATAATTATACTTGTTGCTATAAAGAAGTGACAATTATGGGCATTAATAAAACCCAATCCCTTCTCTACCACAGACATCCTCAAACAAGTTTACTGGCTGCCTTACAGGTTGTAAAACTATGATTTGGAAAGAGCTGACCCTACAGCACACAATTCAGGCCTTTATGTTTACAGACCCTTAAGCAACAGAAAGGATGCTCATGGCAAGCAAATTAAAGAAGGGACAGTAGGCTCCCTTCATGCTCTTTAGATCCTGTGGTCTCACAGCATTTTGAAGGGCTGTATTTTGAACATGGCATTTCAGAATATTAGTGAGTTAGTAATGCTACTTGAACATGTATAGTTACATTATTTCAACATAACCATTTCTTTATCACAAATCCATCCAGACTGTTTTATCTGTGAGCTCTTGAAAGGCCAGAGTTCACTTTTCGTTTTATTGGGAAGCTTTCCAAATTCTGCTGATTAATGTACAGTTCTGATATTTCTCTCCTCAGCTGTGTCTGCATAGGATTTTTTTTCATTACTGCAGTACCACGTAATGCCACTGGGAATAGAAGGAAATTACAATAACATGCTAGCATTACATAATGTGCAAGGCAGGAATTGTGAGAGAACATAGCTAAAAATGCAGATACTCCAATGTCTTTATTTGCATGAGCTCTTGCCATATTTTTGCCCACACAGAACACTAACATCTCTTATTGTGCCAATCACCGTTCTCCCATTTCAAAAATCATTTGTTCCTGAATTTATAATTATACTCATGATGTCTGCCTTCATAATTCATGCACAGTAACTAACACTGTGCTCTTACAATGCAACATAGAAACTCAGATATCAGGAACTTTGAGAAGTGGATTGCAACTTTGAGCCCCAAGGCCTGTGGCTACAACGTACTCCCAATAGCAATGCAAGTGTCTCACGGCCTTTTCACAGTAATGGAAAGTATCCTGAAACTTTTGTACTCAGTGCTTGAAATCCTGCTGCTTTCTGAGTTTCAATGATAACTGCATGTGTTTCCAAACAGCCTGGCTAGCTTGCTAGTTTTTATTTGGATTTCTTGATTGCCAGTGAAACAATTAAATCTGCTGATCTCCTGACCAAGTGACTGATTTTTGTAAAGTTGGTACATTTCAAGAATAAAGGTAGGCAGTGGCTTTTCTGGAAGGCTGTCAGATTGGAGGTTTCTTTACACCATTTCAATTTCCTGTGAATCATGCTGTTCCTGTGCCAGGGACCATGAGCAGATAACCTTAATTCCAGTTGTGACAATGAACCAAGTACTTACAGGATGCCTTTAAAGGTCTGGATTAGGCCAATAAGAAATGTACATTTCTACGAAATTTAGGCAATCTGAATATCTTATGAAGTGCCCCTCTGACAAAGTGTGAAAGGAGTGCTTATCGCTTTAGATAACATGTAGTTTGAAATTTCTGTGGTAGTTCCCAGTTGTACTGCAAAGTTGTACTACCTTACTACAGCTTTTTGAAGTATAATAAATACTTCTTCTTCAAGGTAGAGAGATTAAAAGCATGTTTCAAAATTAAGCATTCAAGTCAAGAGATGTTTGCTTTGTTTTCCCAGTACAGTTCTTATTTATGCAAGTAGAAGAAGTTGGGCACACAGGTGATAAAGGGCATGCATGGAGAGTTCACAGATTGTTTTCACTCTAGGACACTTAGCTTTCAACTCACATAATTCAAAGTTTATTTGCTTCCTTCTGCATGTTTTGTTTAAGGTACTTTTAAACTATACTACTTGGCAGTTGCTGCAGTTCTCTCCCTCTCATCCTGTCTGGGCTTTGCAGCCCCAGATGCTGCTGGACTGATCCCACATACGCACAGCAGTCAGAGCAGGAAGTACTCTGGTGTCCCAAATGCCAAGTACTGCATCCACAGGGATTTTCTAGCTGACACATTTGGTCATCCTGCTCTTTTATTTCAGACTGGATTAGGAAAGTACCAGATGTCTGTGGTGTCTGTAAGAGTAGAAAGGTTGGCTGAATGGGCCATTAACTGGCCAGAATGGGGCAAATCCAGCTGAGCCAAACTCTGTAATAATGTAATATGAAAAAGAGTTCATGAGGCAGAGTAGAGCCTGCCTGAATGGTCATGCTTTCTTTCTTACTCATTTTGCGCCTTTCCCAGTCTGCTCCTCACAGAGGCTTGCTATCACCAGGTAATTCCAGTGTTATCTGAGCCAAAATCTATGGGATATTTACTGTTGAAGCTTTTTGAGGATGTGACACACAATAGCAGGAAGAGGGTGGTATGGGGACAACATTTTGCTGCTTATGTAAACAGATACAAGAAGTGGAAACACTACTTGACCTTTATCATGGCAAGACTGAATAGAAATAGGTGCAAGAAAGAAAACTTGCTTCTCCTGCTGAAGCTAAAACCTTGCAAGAAAACCTTTTCCAGAGGAGGTCACAAGAACCTTTTATAATGGAATGCGACAAACAATCGAAAGTTCTTTCTAACATAGATGAATGTATAAATAAGCACTAAATGCACGCAGTAACCGAGCGTTACAGTTCTCATTCCTGTGTATGGGCTAGATCTTTGTAATAAATTAACATTCCTTAGTTAAGTATAAGGCACTGACCAATTTAAACGTTTGCAGAAAATTTGGCCCCAGAGTCTTCTAAACTTTAGGCTAACTTGCCCTGAAGAAGTAAAATGTACAAATGCTGCCTTGAAGAGTGAGTCCCCCCTCAACAAATGTTGAAGAGCCCTCATAAAAAAATATGTGCATTTATATGCTTTTTATGTAAATTCTTCAAAACTTCACTGACTCTTAAATTCAAATATCTGAAAAAAGAGAATATCTGCAATAAGACATATATTACACAATTTCCATGGAGCGATCATCTTAAAATAAACATTTTTTGTTTCATTTAAGCCTTGCAAATTACAATCATTCTAAAAATCAAAATGGCTTAGCCAGCTGTTAAAGAAGTGCACACATTCATCATTACTGAACGCATTACTGCTTTAAACATATATAATTCCAAAATAATCTCCTTGAAACAAAGACAGCAACAGCCATAAAACATGCTGGACCTGAAATTGGAGACAAAACAAGCAGTATTTGTTGTATTAAAAATCTGACAAAATACATTTCAATCATGTCCAGTCTTATGAATTCTAAAACAACCTGGAATGCCATTTGGCCTTCATGATTAATGTGTACTTTATCACTGTAAACAGAGCTTTCTGAACATTTCTATATAGTCTGTTTTTTGAATCAACATTTAAACAATCGGTGTTAAGCCTTCTCCCCTTCGATGTTGTGCTGGCTGTGTGCAGATTCTAAGTGGCATAAAATAACAGGATTTTTCTGATTTAAGAGGAAGAGAATTTAATCACAGGAAAAAAAGCTGGACTTCAGAATGACCTCAGGTATCAGCTTTGTTGACTTGAATGGCAGAGTTTGTGCTCTCCTTTTCCATCTCAGGAATTGAAGAATTTTATGTGTCATGGTTGATGTGTTGATCAATAAAACAACAACAGTCATTTACACTGCAAGTTTAGTGCAGTTTCAAATATCTGCATTAACCAAGCCAGTAGCTGTAGCAGAATCAATAGACAAGGCATCTTGCCTAGTGGTGTGGATAAATGAAGTATGACTAAACTTTTAACACCCAATGAATACAGATTAAGATGATAAAATCCATATGCGGAATGCGTTTTGCAAGCAGTGTGCTTGGAAGTGGAATGTACTATAAAATGTTAAAAGTATTAAGAAATTCTTACTTTCATTTTCACTCTGCTTCACTCAGCATTTACACTGTAAGTTTGCAGTCAGCATTCATTTTATTTTAAGACCTGTTGCAAAGGACCTCAGTAAATTTGCTGCTGTGTGTTCATCTGTCAGTTCTATGGCTTCATGTCACTTTAAATCTCTCCTCCTATTTCCCTAACCACTCATACACTTATTTGGCACACTTTTGTCTCCTAATGAGCTCCTTTCTATTGTCAGTGAAGTTTCTGATATGTCACTACTGCTATAGGAGCCAATCATCTTTAGTTCATGATGTAGATAAAAGGAATGAAAACAGTTTTTTATTAATAGCCTAACACGTTCATGTTTAAACAATGACTCCAACTTGTATAATTTTCATCCAGATGCTTGAATTCAGAAGGACTACACTATGGCTTTGTGAGATAAAGTCAGACAAATATCAAATAATTCTGCTTTTAATCTAACCTGCTAAATCAGTTTCATTAAATGTGCTCTAATGTTTTCTGCTTTTTTTCTCAGGTGGTTCAGACTTCTGCAGTGTGCTAGATTTTCTTTTTAAAAAGCTGTCTGAATGAATGACTGGATAGCATTTCCAAAATGCAGACCTATCTACATATAATATATGTAACTAATAGTAAAAAACCCTGATTATATGAATTGTATGAATATTCTGAAGAAAACCAAAAAACATTTATTTTGATTCATGCATATATGAGCACACCAGATCTGTATTTCCCAAACAGAAATTATGAAAAAAACTTCAGCATCAGGATGAAAACATTTGATAGCCACTGAGTATGGATAGAAACTCTTCCTGCAGTAATGAAAGAATTAGGGAGGATACACTATTAGACAAAAGGAAAAACATCCTATAGCTCTGAAAAATCTTTCTCTTATCTTTGTTTTTTGTTTAGTCAGAGTATTGAGCTCATTACTGGTTCTCATTTAAAATAATCTAACAGTTTCTCTGTCTTCTTCACTGAAAATCAGGCGCCTTTTATTCTAATCAATGAAAAACTTACACAGTACCATGTATCTGGCAGGGAGATAAACCTCTGAAAATTGGAAATTCATTAATGGACGCTACATAACACTGAAGAATCCAAGATACTGATTTTCCAGGTTGATTTTTTAAATTATTATTTCTGTTATCATGGTCAAATAATGTAAATACTTTATGAATGTGACAGTACATACTGTTTAAACTGGATAACTTACTAAGAATTGACTATCTTAAATCTGTGAAGTAAACAAGAAGACTGAATATTAAAGACAGTAGCTCAGCATAAAAAATGTGATACGCCCTTGAACTTATAACACTGCAGTAAGCAATTACCCTAAAGAAGCCACCCACACAACAGAACTATGGCTTTGTTCCTTATCTTCAAAGAACAAGCCACTTGCATCTGGATCAAATCCTTTAAACAATACATGAACACTTAACATCAAAGCACTTTCATTTTCTTCAGTTATTTAATTTAATTAGAGCTAATACCGACATGAATTCAGGCACTGATTGCTGTGTAGGAAATCTCCAAAAATATGTTCAAGAAATCAATCAATTTGGTTTTTAATTCTATACAGATTTTTTTCCCCAGTACCTGACAGGAGCGCCTCTGCTCTGTGCCGGTTTCAGCAATACTGTCACAGTGCTGTCAGTTTGATTCAAAGGTGTTTCAAGTTCATATGGTGGCATAGAGGGTGCTAGAATAAGAAAAGAAAAAAGGCAAATAAAATCATTATTCCTGTATTTCTTCTTTTAAGAGCTGTGTCTTTATTGGAATATACAATTCTAAAGGCTTCATCAAATACAAAGACCATACTACAAGTCTAAGATGCTTTCTGTTACAATGCAAGTGTGAGACAACTGTTAAATAACTTCAGGAAAAAAATAAAGAACAAATCCCAAATAAAGAAATACCAGCTCACTGCCAATTTCAAGACAGAAAAACAGATATTAGTGTGAGTAAGTTTGCAGAAACTATTGAGAATCCATGACTTGGAAATGAAAAGTTATCCTAAGAACAGCATCTGCAAATGTGCATGCTGAAGTGACTGTAGTTTTTGAAACTGCGCCCAGCTTTCTCAGTATGTTGGTTGTATCAGGATGCACTCTCAGAATTTGTTTTTCCTGGAATTTTAGCTAGTGCTATAACTGTCCTGCGTCTATTGTCCAACAAGACAAGAGTTCATCTTAGTTTGAAGCCCCACTCAGCACTTTTGCAAACTGTGTCTTCATTAACGATTTACAGTTGTGATTAAAACAAATGATGCCTAAGCTATTGCCTTTTACTGTTGCTACTTTCTTCAGTGCTATCATCTACTCACATTCGTATCATTACACTGGAGAGAAGGCTACTCAGTTAATTGGTATTTGACAGGCTGCTGTATCCTTATTGTTCAGTTGTTAATGATGATGCACAATTAACAGATTTAAAGGCTATAGGAGCAAAAAGTGGTCATTGCAATGGTCTCTTCTGACTGCAGGAATAATGCAGGGCAATTAAATTCCCTAAACTAATTCCCGCTTGAAAGGGAAAATATATTTGCTGGGGAAGAAGATCTTTTCCTTAGAAGATTCTTCCAAAGATTCATTTCATTCTTCTCAATTCATATAGTTTCATCTTACTGGATACTTTGTGTGTACCCTACCAACAGAGTGTATTATGCTCCACATACAGGTAATATGAACTTTAAGCAAAGTATTTTCAAGTGTATTTTCCTATTACTTTCATTTTCCCAGTCGTATCTGCGTCTACTTGAAAGGTAAATGATGTTGTCTCTCTATCCATAGTGCCCTACATATCCAAGTAAGGATAGCATTACAGATTGCACTGTACTCCACAACTCCTCAGTCTGCTGTGAAAACATTAAAATCTTCATTGCTTTGCATTGCTATTTATCAGTTTTGAAATATTTCATAAATAAAAAAATTAATCTTCAAAAATCTCCTTGTAAGCTCAGAGGGTTTTATTCTGTTTACAATCCTGGATATAAGGCACTAACATTTAGACTAATAATTTTAAGTAACTTGGGCACCCACTAAAGTCATAGTATTACACACTACTTAAAAGGTTCAGGCACAATGTGCAGTTTTGAATATCCAGAACTTGTCCATATAATGCCCCATTCTTAGCCTGACCATCCCGAAAACAAGGACAGACAGCAACTGTATCTCCAAAAAGCTGTATGAACTCCGAACATTTTTTGAATACTCTGTCATTTCTTCTCCTTGGTCTCCTGCCCACATCTTGGCAAGTCTTTTGATTTTCCTAATTTATGACTCGTAACTCCCTACTAACTCTTTTTACTAATTTTAGTGTCCCTACAAAGACCAAAACTGTCTTCCTGTCCCAGATATGATTGTGATTCTCCCAGTTATAACCTTTAGTCCTGGCTACTTTTCCTCTTCTCCATTTTTCCTTGTCCACTTTAGGACCCTTCCTCTTCCATACTGCCTACATGTAAAGAAGGAATTTATCAATCAGCAGAGAAAACAGGAAATATTTACAGAATTGTAAAATAAAACACAGCAACTATTTACAGTACATAAGAGTACTACTCAAAACACTTAAGACAGGAAATGTAGAGATTTTTATTCAGAAGAAAATGCAATCTAGAATTAGACTAAGTAAAATGCAGAAATTGGTAAAATGCAGAAATTGGTAAAATTGCACCTAATCTGTTCCAAAAAGTAGTGAAACCTTTTATCCAGAAATGTTCAGAAGTTCTGTTTCACATCTGTCCAAAATGGAGAACACTGGCCACATGAAAGAGTCTCAAAGCTTTCCAGTGAGACAATGAGATCACAGCCAATAGCACTGCAAAGGGGGTTCCATATTCAACAGCTAAAATGCCAGTCGTGACTTTTCAATTACAATAAAAAACACATACATTTTCTTTCTGTTTTAAATTCATCAGATACTGGTTTTAATTACCTATGGACAAGGCATTAACACTCCTTGTTAGTACAGTAACTAAGAGGAAGCAATGAGAGTGGGGTGCAGATGACAGTTTGCAGAACCTTGCCACATGGAGACTTGGAGGTTGGCCTCACCCTCAAGCGTGCCTGCAATGCCTGTTCCCACTAGTGAATTTTTGTTGGTGACATATCATTTTAAAAAACAACAATTTAAGATCCAGTACTATTCCCAAATGTCCAGATTCTCATCCATACTCAATACTTCATTCCTATTCTAATAAGGGTTGGTCTTATCATCCTAACTCATATAAAGTTTTGCTGTGGCAGAAATTGATTTTTGACAGAGAAAATTTGTGCCTGGTATAGGAAAGGGGATGGAAAACAAACTGCATCTTTACTGATCAGTGTTAATTATGTTTCATGTTCCATAAAGAGTTAATTGTCTAACTTGAAAATTAACAACATTTTTGTTTCTCTACAAACACCTGCACTGGCAATAACTTACACCTTGCATTAACTGCCCTTTCTTACAATAAGATAGAAGAAATCATTCTATTTCAGATTAACACGTGTCAGTTTTTTTATTACAATGAGGACAGAAAATGAGGGATGGGGAAGAAGTACACAGAATGAGAGTAAGAGAGAAGATTTTGTACCTAAATGCTTTCTGGAAAGCACAGTTGACCACAAATAGGTAAGGCAATTTTCTATAAATATTATCAAGGGGCCAGTTTATTATCGAACTGCCAGTTCAATTCTGAAGCAGACTGTAGAGAAATGAAGAATAAAGGGATTTCAACAGTAACTTTGCAAAACATTTTGTCATCAATTACACAAGCATTTTGGAGGATGCAATAACATTCCATCCCCTCAATGAAGTGTTCCTCTGTCTCAAGGGAGGGCTTGAAATACTGGTCAGGGATCTGCAGAAGTGACAGAGTCATGCTGCTGTTCTCTGAAAACCACTACTCCTGATGTTCTTGTCTAATACAGTTTCATATCCACTTCAGTCCCCACGCCTGTTAGGAGCACAGGCAGCCTGGCAGCTAACTACAGTTTCTAAGCGAGCTCTACACGAGCAGCATCTCTGCTCTGCTCTCGATTGTTCATGGCTCATTAAAGAGATTTTCCAGCACTGTTACTGTACTAATTTAGAATCATGTCAAGGCTGACTAAGCTCTGAATGAAACCCTCATCTTCAGGTCCAAAAACAAACCCCTATGCTAAATGTTGCAACTGCAACTGGCACTGGCTGCAAACACATAATTCACAGGGGTTTCTTGAGTGATACGTTCCAGTTGTGAACAGGAATTTCAAAATACTAGCTAATATCTAAGCACTTGGAAGTTCTTCAGATATGGTAATATATGTCACTTTGACATCTATGGGGATGAACATGTTCTTCCCTTTTTCAATTTGCTGCTTGTTAAATTCTAAAGAAGTAAACAACAAAAGAATTACCCAACTCATTATCATAAGGAAATGACAATATTCTTTGATCAGGTACCTGATATTTTAGTCGTGAACTGATTTGTTATTGGAGGTCCGAAGCCTTTAGCTGTGCTGGCTCTGATGGTGAAAGAGTAGGTAGTGCCAGGATACAGTCCAAAAAAGAGACAGTGCGTTTCATTTCCTAGCTTTGAGACTCGTCCACTTTGATTGGATAAATCTATTTCTGGGTCAAAGGAACTGACTGCTTTGTAGGTGATCTGCAAAAGAATAAGAAAGTTATAAACTGCCTTGAGCAGATGGACAGAGATTGCATCTTTATCCAGTAAACCCTTCTGATGTATGCACTGTCAGACATTTTATGATAAGCTATCTTACTCTCTTATACTCTTCAAATCCTGAATCCCACGAAGGGGCACAGGAACTGAGTCGTAATTCGTATGAGTTATTACTTTTATAGATACAGAGACTTAGAGGCAGCTAGATTACAACTCTAAAGGATGGGTTCAGGCTTACATTAATTCCTTCAAGATGCTGGCTTTAACAGCATCACATTCTGAATACATCTTATTTGTTGGGTTTGATCAGCACCAGTAACAAAACCAAAACAAACAGGTAAAAACTGAGATGTGAATAAGAAGGGGTGTAGCCCCCAAGTTCCAGCTGACTTCACTATAATTACACTTTACCCTGAATAAGGTTATCTGTAAAAAATTATAAGGGCAGCCTAAGGCAAATTTTTCAGAAATTGGGTAAAGCTCCTATTTTAGTCTGAAGCTTAGCTATTACAATTGCTAATTTGGATTTTTTCAGGTTATTATATTGTACCTAGGTCAGATTCTCGTTTGGAGGAAAGGAAAGATAAATGTTAAGTAATATATGCAGAGTGTATATTGTATCCTCAGTTCCTTCTTTGATTCAAACAGTATTTTTAGTTTTCATTAGAAATGTTAATGTAAGTTCACAGTAAAACTTGATCCAGACTTCTTCTATTACTTACTGATTTCTATGCACTGTAATGAGAATTTAAAAAAATGAAAGCCATTTAAAAATATGAAAGCCATTAAAAAATTAGAAAAGTAAAAATTATTCACCCCTCCTTTTTGCTTTTAAAGTTTCATTTTTATGCGAATAATTCCAAAACTCTTATTATTAAAAGTGATAGTTGACATTCTTTTTGCTATACTTATTCAATATCATTTTAATTAGGAAGACCCATAATATAGTACATAGACACATCCAAGTGTTGGTCTTACACACCTTAAACACTTGCAATTTCCTAAAACCTCTGACCTAATGAAAATTGATTTTTATATGAGCCATCTAATATAACGTCAATGAGGTGCTGAAAATTAGTAATAAAAACTTTCATACCATTTAGACAAACCCCAACCTTATTTCAGTAGATATAGGCATATACTCTACAAATCCTCATCCATAAACTGAACTCAAAGTACCTTAAAAAGTACCAAACTAACCCTTCTAATTCTAACAGATGACAGAAGATTAAACTACCAACTGTCTGAACTTTATATCAGTAAAGAAATTAAGGTAACATATTGCTCACATGAATCTCCCTATCTCATGCTGAGTGTTGTTATGTCGCCTTGTGGGTCATAACTTTTTTTTGGAGATTTTAAAACACAGGTTAGAGAACTACCATCACAACTAGGTTTTAAATACAGACTCTGCCATCTATGTTAGATTCTCATAAAATTTTTGCAGTGTTCAGTTATTAGATAGCTAAGTGGCTGATGTTCCACAGTGAAGTAAGTTCTGCCATGGATCATGCAGAACACAGGTCAAGCTCTGAATACATCTCCGAATACACCTGTCCCAATATAGCTGATAGAGTTATGTGTGTGTATACATGTAAGGATGAACTGCCCAGCTACAGTGGGTGTACTCCTCAGCAACGGAATTAAGACATGCAGGGATGTTCCTAAGTAGAAATGGGATACACCACAGTGTGTTTATATGCACATAAACCTAGCAACAGTAACAACATGAACGCTTAACTAAAACATTCTGATTCCTGCATACAGGCAACTGTCAAACTAGCTAGAAAGTTGTTAGCTTTACGAAAAATCAATTCATACTTTTTCATAACATTTTATCCTCTTACAATAAATTAGTTTTCAAAACAGTATCAATTGGATACCATTCAATTTAACTTTTCTTTTACACCATATCTCATTTAGGTGTTTTTTTTTTTTTTTAACAAAGCATTTCAATACCAATTTTATAGTAAGGTCAGGTAAGAAGCTTAACAGTGATTACTGTCTGACAGCTTAATCTGCGCAGTCTTTTGTCAGTTTTTCTAAGAGGTATTCAGGCAGAGGTTCCACATGAGAAAAAGCAGTGATTTTTAGACATCTAACAAAATACAATTTTTTTGAATTTGCATTTTTAAAAAGTTAGATGTTTTTAAATTGTGCCTGCTTGCTTCTATTGCAACAGGCTTCCTGTAATGATTCCTATCTAAATGTGATGTTGACTGTAACCGCTGTCTTATGTCTCTTATTTTTTAATGAATTTGCTAAGATCTGTCTCTCAATCTTTTAAATATGTTGTCTAGAGTACTAGATAGAATGTTACATCATGCTACCAGTTTTCTTAAAGCTGGTAAGTCAAGGACATGCTGGGTCCTGCGTAATTAACTCATACATTACATTTACTTTTAAATGGCTACTGTTTTTAAAATGAAGTTAGTTTTACATAAACTGTAAAAATATATTAATTTCCTTATGATTATGCATTTTGGAAAAACAAAACTAGACATAAAACGTGGCAAATTTCTAGATACCTCATACAAAGTAATCACACCATATGTTTGCGCTGGCTCTCTCCACTGAAGAAAAATCTTCTCTTCAAAGGTACTCCCTTGAATGGATTCAAGTGGCACAGCACTTGGGACTAACAGATTGGGAAAAAAAAAGAAGTGGTTTTAAGGAAAATTTCAAAGGACATGCTCTGTTTAAATATTTGTATTGCTGAGGCATAAAACCCATCCCACTATAATTTCCCCCAAGACTGACGCAAAGGCCAGGGTAGCTCAGGAGGAGAATGATTTATTTAACAAGACAGAGCCATTATGTGTCACCTTCAGTGTAAGAACGAATCAGTGAGCATCACACATTTCCTGCAAACCTCTATTGATAATTATAAAAAAGGACAAATCAGCTTTTTCTAAGGAACTATGGGATATCTCAATCAGAAATTTTTGCAAATAAAATCTACTTGTGATACCTACTTATCAACAACATTACTTCCCAAAGTGGAAAACGTATTAAACGTTCATATACAAAAATGCACAGGCATTGAAACAACAAGGTATAGTTTCAGCAGACTGAACTAGAAAACTTATGTTGGAAAGACGAGCCACATATTGCACAGAACACCAACGCTCGCCGACATTACGCTTGAAGGCCTACAACAGGATGGACATAAGAAAGTATTAAACAGTCAAACTAAAAATCTGACATTATTAATTTTTCCTAAAGTCTCTTAATGTAGGAGAAAGACCTATGAAGAGTCTGGGATGTCAGAAGGTTCTCGTGCAAGGTCTGTCAACTTCTCTCAGGTATCCACTTGTGTTTCCTGTCCACTGGCAACCACTGCCTTATCCCCAAGACAATGCAGTTTTCAGAGGAGACATGTAAACAGCACATGGACGTGTACCTGTGATTTAATTTTGCAACAACACTGGCAAAGTAATGTGAAAAAAAAATTCTGAAAAATGCACACAGGATTGTTGTGAAGCAGCAGGCATTAAGGGGTTAGCACTTTTCCACAAACTCCATGGGAAAATCCAGTAAGAAGATACATGTAACATTTTCTACTTGCTACAGAAAAAAGGTGGAAGCCCTTGCTGCAGTAGTTGAAGTAACTCCTCAGACCCCTTACTGAGGTTTACCCACATGGTTAAGGAAGAGAAAGATCTGCAAGGAAGACATTTGGTGACTCCTTGCTGCTGACACTTCTGGTACAGAACCACCTCTGCCCACTGTTCCATGCAGTTGGTATGGGAGTTCACAAGGTTTAGGACTTTGTTATCACCTCTCCATAGCTCTCCACAGAGCTCCTTGCTCCACCAAGTGGAAGCTCCAAGGACTCAGGTGATGGTTTCTGAACTGGCTTACCAGTCCTGCGGGCACCAGTAAAATGACACCTTTAGGGCAAACTTAATTCTGGGCACCAAACCTTGTTTCCAAGGAGGAGAGAACTGGCAAAACTCATTTGGAATCACGAGGTTAACAATTGATGTGTAAAGGAAGAGGAATGCAATACAGTGTAAATAAGCTGGAAGTAGAGCAAAGCATTGTGGTAACCTCTCAAATTATCTGAAGGTCATAAACTCCAAGCAGCTGAGTCACAGAGGGGGGTTCAAACACTGGCAGAGGTCACCTAGAGATGTGCTCAAACTCTACTGTACAAGGCCTTGTGCAATCTGCTATCACTTGATCCTCTCTGAGCAGAAGACTGGACTAAATGAGCTCTGGAAGTTCCCTGCAACAAACACGATTGTGTGATTTGAAAAATTATAATGATTTTTTGGGTCAGTATAGTATATTGTTGTACATTCAGACTTATATACCTCACTGAATGTATACGGTACACTAAAAAATTGTAATTTTTTTCATGGTATTCTCTCAGACACTGATGCTGGTTTTAATAGGTCCTGAAATAACATGAAGTTCCAGGGGGTCAGGAATAAGAAATTTTAGATAAAACACATAAACGTCCCAGACAACAATAGGCTCTTTAGCATTGTCATCCTACAACTAAACTGAATTAAATTTAGAGCATGACAGCACAATTAATTCTAATTAAACATTTCTTTTTGTTAGCTATGCTTTGTTGAATCTGTTGCATTAATAACTATATATTCCTAAATTGTTTAATTTATTCCCTCATATATTTTGATTAGAAATTAGTACTACATAAAACCAATACAGCATGTATTAAATAATTTAATAGGCTTAAATGACAGACCTCAAGTATTTACTACAAAAGGAGCTCATCATTGCTGAAGTTTTTATTAGAAATATTTCCAACATGTTTGAAGTAAATCTGTCATTGATCTGGAAGAAAATACAAATCCATTCCTGTTCAGATTGCAGATGATAAAAATGGAAAGAGGACAGATCTGTTCTATAAAGCAATGCCAGTCATTTGATAAGGTTCCTCTTAACTGTATGCGTTTAAAATAGCAAAACCAAGGTCAAAAAAACTAAGGTACATTTGTAGAGGGAACTAAGGGGCTACTTATGAGCACAGAGTACTCTGGAAATGTGAAACTGATTTCTGGTGCATGACCAATTCGCCAAGGAAGTCCCATTTTGGTATTGTAGCTAACAGAGCTCCAGTAAACTCTCTGCATGTGTAATCAAAATAATATCACAGAAGACTTGGAAGGATGGTATAACCTTTTCATACAATATTATTAGAGCATTGAAGAGACACCCAATTCTGTTGTCTCTGCTTCAAAAAAGACATAGCAAATTACATTATTTATTATTTATTATTATATTTATTATTACTCAAAATAAAGTAAGTTTAAAAAAAAAAGAGATATGAAAACTCCACGTGAGTTGAAAATTATCAAAAGGAAAGGAATAGCTGTATCTTTCAATGCCCGTATATGGAATATAGTGTGAATAAGGAACTAACAGTGTCCAGTGGATAGAAAGCCAAAGACAGAGAAACTGAAACCACAAATCAAGAACAAATATTTAGTGCTGAGCACATCACTCAGTAGAGGAGCTTACACGAGGATACTGCTGACAATCATCGGAAATTTGTTCAAACTGATACTGGAACTTCAAAGAGGCAGAACATAGTTCAAGCAGAAGTTACAAGTTTAATGATGAAATGCTTAAACTATGTGGAATACTATAGGTTATGTGAAAGATCACTGTAATAATGGAGCTTTATTAAAACTGGTGAAGTTGGCGGAAAATCTCTTGCAAATTTTAGTGAAAGCAGAACGTGCACTTATACAGAAAATTATGCTATCAGGTCGTGTACCATATATACGTAAATACAAAAACTCACCATCTTCATCGGTTTGCACTACAAGTTCTTGGCTTTCTTTCCGTCCTTCAGGATTCATCAATACTAATTTGATGCTGACATTTGTGTATGGTGATAGATTGGTAATTGTGTGCTGGGGATGTGAACTTTCTGTATCCCAGCTGACTTCCTCTCTCACTTGCTCCTGTCCTCCAGCCTGGTAGCGGTAATGCACTGTGAGGTTGTACTGATGGCAACGTGTGACATTATATCCAAATGGCTCCCAGCAAATTGTGATCTGTCTGGATTTGATCTCCACGACCTCCAGTCTCCGTGGCCCACGCATCGGATCTGCAAAATTACCGACATGATTCTGGTGTGATTACTTTTTCATGTTGTAACGGTGACGTGAGAAATAAGAGGTTGTACAGTTCTACAAATATGACAGAGATGCAGAAACAGAAGTTCACTGCTTTGTAGAATCACAGTATAATAGAAGTATAGGCTCTGCAAGAACGAGGAAAAATGGAGAAAAGAGTGACAAGTGCCTTCAATGAGAAATGAAGAGCAAGCAAAACACTAAATAAAGTTTTTGTTCTTCAACTCAAATTGCAAGATACAGTTAAAATGACACTTTTTTACCTGTTGAAAAAAGTAAGCATGTCCAATTTCTTTAACACAAATTATTTGTGTTAACACTTCTAGAGCAAAAACCTGCATAAAATAAGTATCTAAAAAGAAAATGTAAGTTCAGAGAAAACTTGCAAATACATGTTGATTTTCTTGCAGGACTGTTTATAAAAAGGCTAGATGGTTCTTCAGCTATTTCTTATTCATTTGTTTTTAAGTTAGACTGAATGTTATTACTAAATCTCTATTTGTCCGGGACATTAGATTAATATTCCAGTTTCTTTAAAATAAACCACAGGGGTTTTTTCCACAAAAAACATTAGCTGTTACTAGTGCAAATACCTCTGTTTGTTGTAGTGGTTTAGCAAAGATACAAAATAAAAAAGATACTCCCCTGCATCTGTGCTTTTCTAGAGCTCTCCCAGTTGAAAATGAGCCATTAATCAAAACTACCAAAAGCTCTACACAAGCACCAAAGACTGTGGTTGATGAAGTTAGATTTTCTTCAATCCTACTGGTCACAGCAATTGTGATAGAAGAGTGAATTAAAATTTCCACCATATTACAGCAGAAACACTGAGCTGACGTCCCCCCACATTTTCAAAACACTGTCATTAACAGAGCTATTACACATATTTAGCAATAATCTTGGTTTTTTCATATTTGAGTCCTCAAAAAGATTAAATACAATGCCAGGTTTTATCCACTGCTTCACTAGTTAAACACTTGGAAGAGTTTTAATGAGTTAGAAGCCACTTACACGTAAACAAATTAATATGCATCTTCCCCCTTTTATGTTTATTAATCAACATGCCTTCACTAGGAATGTTCTAAAGAATTTACACAGGATTTCATCTTCTTACTTTTTAATATAATCCCTGCATGCTTGAAATACTTGTTCAAAGATGTTATTCATCTTAACTCCTTGAAGAAAAGGTGTTAAGAAATTGCTTGTTCTAACATCTACAAAGCAGAGTATTTTTTTCCCTTTTCAAATCATCCAGCTGCTTTTTAAATTTTTTTAAAATTAATTTTCACTGTCAGACAATGTTGATCACAAGTACAGAATAATTGGTAATTGATGAAAATATGGCAAAACAAACCAACTTCTAATCCTGGTATCCTTTCTAATGACTTGACTGAGAGGTAAAAATGTCCCCAGCAAGGATAAATCGCTGTAGAGACATTTATCTGCTTCCATGCTCAGGCATCCCCAATAAGAATTCTGGCATCTGGGGGCTTTGACACATTTCGATAGCTACAACAATTAAAATTAATATGAAGCAAATCTCAAGGACTGGCATATGGACTCCATAACTTCCTAAACATTTACTTCCGTGTAGTTCAGACATAAACTTCATGGAAAATGAGTTTTCCTGTTTTGTTTTTTAATTTCATTTCAGTTTCTTAGAATGTCTTCTTTTAGATGAGATGATGAATAGCAAAGGACATTTGAGAGGTATTGCATAACTGTAATTGTATCTGAATGGGCTAAATAGAAATAGAAAACCAACAAAATTGAGGTGACCCTGACATACAACATTACAAAACTGAACAAAGCTCCTGGCTGCAAGAATATGGAACAGCCTGCATAGTTCCACAGTGGGCACATCAGAAAATTCACAGGGGAGCTGAGAAATCATTTTATTGGAGACGTAAAACTAATTCATAGCATTTTAAAGCTGAAATTGAGTGGCTGTACAAAATATCTGGATCAAAACCTATCCAAGATTTCTGCCCAGGAGGAAGATATTCTTATGTCATGTTACCTTAATAAAAAGTACAAGTTAGCCCTCTAGTTAAATATGTAAGAATGACAGATACATTTTCACCTCCAACAAAACAGACAAGGGAAAAAAAGAGTTTAGATTGTAAAAGATGGAGACAATACGACTTCCCTTGATATTCACAGGACAAAACTCATCAGACAAAGCGAATACCCTGGTTGCTTTGGCTCCTGACTTGATTCTGTAACCCACAGCATCAGATAGGTACACAGCTCATATGTATTTTTCCTACCATTCATTCAGAGATTATGCAACTAATAAGACCCTAACAAAACCTGTCATTAGTGTGTGTTTCAATGGTGTTACTTTTAACCAGAAAAAAAAAAGGCGAAGGTAAAAATGAAATTTTGGGATTAAAAAAAGATGTGGCTCAAAACAGCCCTGAAAAATAGCAGTTAGTGCAACAAAAGATAGAAGTTTCCATTCAATCAAGTTAGCACTGAACTTCTCTGGATACTGTATACCCCAGAGGAAATACGTCACAGAATAGAATCACAGGATCATCAAGGTTGGAAGAGATCTTTAAGATCAAGACCACCTATCAACACAGCCCTGTCACTGTAACCCCTAAACCACTAAAGCCTATCACCCCGTGCCAGACCCAGATGCCTCTTAAGCACCTCTAGGGATGGTCACTCCCAACACCTTCCTGGGCAATCTATTTCAATGCCTGACCACCCTAACAGTGAGAAAATAAGTTTTTATTATCTGTCTATCTATCTATCTATCTATCTACAGTGTAATATGGTTCTGAGAGCACAGCACATCACTTCCAATGCACTGGAAGGTATATGCTTTTCACCAGGAAGGACACAGGATACTTGGGGAAAGAAAACTGTTAAGCAGCACTAAAAGAATGACAGCTAATGACTATGATTTAAAAGGGAAAGCTGAATTAATTACAGCATGATGGCTTAATTTAGTTGATTTTATTTTCTACAGGATTTATCACTTTCCCATGGTGAGTTCCCAACTTTGAGTGAAAAAGTGGGCATCTCTCAGAGATGCTGCTGTTGTGCTCACGAGACTTGCACTAACTATCCCTGCGGCAGTGGAAGGCTGTCATCCCAGCCACGGCCTGTTGTTGGTACCTTGCACCAGGTAAGGTGAGCGACAGCTACACAGAGAAGTGTCATTTCACAGTGCTGATCACAGCTGAAATCCCACCTTTTGGAGCAGAAGAAGAATAAGGAGCGTAACACACCACGCCAATTGTATTATATACAACATATGTACTTCATCGCAGGAGAGCTATCTGCTGAGCCTTTGCCTCCTCCTTACTTGGTAAGCACCCACCTGCAGAGGTTACACAGCCAGATCTCTCCACCCACTGCAGTTTTCTGAGTGAACCGAGCCTCTGCTTCTCCTCAGTACTCCAGCTATTTTCTTACACCTTGCTGGTACAAATCATGAGGCAAATGGGGAAAATGAGGCCTCTCGATTCGTAAGAGAAGAGGTTTTCCTCCCAAAGGAGCACACTGCCTGTCAAGCCTAAAGCTTAGCCAGGTAGTTCTTACCCATTCCCCTGCTGGTGCCTGCAGCATTTTTCATACTGCTCTCCTTCTGCCAGCTTCAGCAGGGAATCAAGCAGTGAATTCTGACAGTTGCAGCTCTGACCTGAGGGACCATCAAGCCTGGTTCTAGCCTCTGGCACTTTAGCATCCCATTTAACCGGTGATCTTGGCTCCTTCTCTCCTCCACTCTGTTTTCCTGAGAATATGGAGCACAGACTGACAGATAGGATCAATTTCCATTGCAGCTGCAATTCACAGCTCATTTCTCTGGAACTTCAGACTATACCTTTTACCACAAGTACAATGCTTTTTCAGAAACTCAATTTCAGGATCACAGAGACATTTAGGTGTATTTTTAGCATCCTGTCGTTGATCATAGAAACTTGGGTTTAGAATGGAAACTCAAGACTGGAAGTTTTGTATTTTCATCACAGACTGCACAGACCTACTGAAATAAGAACAAGAAAGGAACGGCATGGTGATTTTCTGCCACTCCATGGTACTCCAGTAGCTGCAGACCTCTGGTATGTGTTAGATACTATTTGAAAGGCACCTAACAATAGGAATTAAGAATTTATTTCTTGTCTAGGCAAACTATTAGTGGAGTTTGGCTATGCAGCAACTCTTGGGACTTAAATTCCAGATCAGACTCTACTGTCCTTCCACAGGAAATAAAGGACAGATAGAACAGGAAAATAAACAAATCTAAGATGAAAACTGAATATTTAAGACATTATCCACAAAACAGCTTTTTAAAACACAATAGTTAATGACAATTAAATGTAAAGACTGCTTCACAGACTGCTTAAGCAGTCTTGTTCAAATCACTTAACATCTTTTCACATCTATTCCCCCTGAGTAAAGTGGGAGCCACAGTACTCTAGCATCAGTATCTGATGGTGTCACACAGAATTTGCACAGAACTTGCATGCTACATTGACGGAGACCACCTACAGAGGAACAGAAAACATAGCTTTTGAGCCAGCGGCTATCAAAGTAAAAATATTTGGTTTGTTTCTAGAAAACAAATCTCCACATTTGTTTACATCTTTAGGCAATGCAAACAAGAATATAGGTAGAATAATTTACTTGTTTGGCTTGTCCTTCTTTGATTTGAAATCTAATCTACACATGACTACTAACAATTTGAGATTGTTTGCAAACTTGGTAAGACAGTTTTGTAAAAGATGGCATTCAACTGTGATAGAGTGATTTTGATACTGTAATTATTCTTCATCTGAGTTCTTCAGCAACAGACTGAAGTTCAAAAAGAGCTTTTCTTTGCTCAAAATACCATGATTTATCTGATCTGATAAGAGATCACGGTTTTTCGAATTCCAGTTTGCCAAAAACTGCAGAATGCAGTTGAGGAAAGAAACAATGGGCAAGATTTGGCGTGGTGCAATTTCACAGTTTTTTAACACATTTTAACTCAGTCAGATTTGTTAATATAAAGAACTGCTTTGTAGTTAGGATTACAGGAAGAAAAGGAATACTTTACCCACATGATTTTTCATACTGTCCATTATTTGGGTTATAAAAGAAAGGAATCAAACAAAGAGAAGGCAAACAAAGAAACAAAGGGACAAATGACTCATGAACAGAATCAAAAACCTAATATGATGATGGTGGTGTGATTGTACTGCTGAGTCCCACTATTTTAAAGTGAAAACAAAGACTAAGCTGCCAGTGTGCACAAAACTGTTGAAGATCCAGAAACAACCTTTGAGTTAAGAGTGGCACAATAGAGGTTGGTCATCTTACTCATCTAAGAACACAGCATATTCAGGAAACAACCAAAAATGTTAGAAGCCAGCAAAGAATAATGGTAAATTAGTGAAATACTGGTGTCATATGAAGCATCTCTGCTTCCTGTCATGGAGCAGCTAAGGAAATTGATAGCAACAGTTACTAAGGTTACTCAGGTAAATGCAAAAGACCACAGAACATACCCAGCATCTCCTGGAAAGACTCCAAATTATGGTACTTAAAATTCTTACCAATATTTCATATTACTAACTAATAACATTTCCAAAAGAATATGTTCCTACTTCTGCAAAACCAGATGCCTCCCACAGAAAAGAAGCACTTCTATCAGTCTTCTAAACGTACTCCCTGACCCTTAAAAAAATGTTGGGATGCAAGAGCTGCAGAGTTTCAGTGCTAATGAAAGAAAGAACTATGAGACAGCAAAACTGAAATGGTAGTCATCTGCAATGCCACACAGGAAGGAATAATCAGGTTTTCATATCTATAAAATGTGCTGAAAACTAGACTATGAATGTTTGCACAAATTCTGGGCAAGATGGCTTCTTTTTAATTGTATAATTTTAAAAAAGATTGTCCTCTTTTTACTTATATTCTTTCAATTAAATTCATTTGTCTTCCACAGTCACAATGCCAGTGAAAGAAGATGAACAGAAGGATGCATATACCCTAAAGTTAGCATATTAGAGTAGCCTGTGGGGATCTTCTGCACCCTTCCTCGTTATTGCAGACTTACGAGCACTGAGAAGCAGGAATAAGCCTCCTGCACACATTTCCCCCAGCACCTTTACTATCATGATCAGCATCCGCAGTGTCACAATGGACAGAAGGTGTCAACAGGACTAGACTGAAGTAAAAAAAAAAAATCTCAGGGCCCCCCACCACAGATAGTTTGCTCTCTCTGGACTAAACCACCTCCCATCATCTGAGAACTGGAAGATTCACATTTAGAGCATGTGCTCATGCTCAGCCTCTATTTCCTGGTCAAGATGCCAACAGTCTACCAGGTGAAAGAGAAAAACCAGCATCTCCCAAACTACTCTGCTGCCAGGAAGATTACACCTAACACCATTCTTCAGTATGGAACCAGATGCAAGACCATGCTTCCATTGATTTTATTACATACTTTTGAGTATTGTGTAGTTAAACCTCATGTATCTATATCAGGTATGATAAAAGCACGTTCTCCTAGTTCATATCCATAGAAGCTGAAACTCAAAAGAAATGAATTACCTGCTGAAGGTTGCAGTGCATCAGCAAAAGCCATGGAATCCCAATTCTCAGCCTCATTTCTAACCCGTTAGAACGCAACACTGAAATGTGCTTTTTTTTCCCTGTACTTTGTGACCAGAAGAGGTTAGTTCCAAAATGTGGGAGCTCAGAAAACAATAAAATACTCACTTACAGCCCACAGCAAAAAAAATGAATAGGCCAAGTTCTTATAATGAGCCAGCTTGAATCCTCACTCACTTCACAAATTCAAATGTGAAATAAAGTAGAGGTCTACTTTTTCCAGGAAAGGTCCTAAATACTAGTATCACCTCATCACTAAGATATTTTTTTCTGTGATATTTCTAGATAAAACACAAGCTAACATACAGGAACTCTTGGGAGAGAACCATGGTATTTAGCCAATTATAGAAGATTCATGGAAGGGAATTCTAATAAACATCTAGGGCATCAGCTCACTGCTTACAAAAACTAAGTGTAGCTGTTGCTTGAAACCAGATCAGGCACTGGATTTAAGCTTTTAGTAAAATATTATTACAAGAACTTGATACAGAAACATGAATGAGTGATAAAATAATGCATGAGAAGTTTCCTTACCTTTTTATCTCTTCTCCAATTCATGGCTACACATATTCCATGAGGTCTATGTCTTCAGGCTGACATTCACAGTTGCAAAATATATTGGTCTAATCATCAATAACACCCTTTTAATCATCTGTTACATCCTTTTAAAGGTAGTAACATTTTTAAGTGTTGGTTTCTATATGGTATTTTCTTTCATGAGAGGGCTGATATGAATGTTTCACTTTATAGTAAAATTTCAATCTGAACGAATGTAAATTGACTCTAATATTTCTTTATGCTGTCATTTTATAGGTATACTCTCAATGGTAAATCATTTAAATTCTAATACATTTAAATAACGAATGAAAGAAAAACATAATTTGATATATTTTTGTCAAATTACCTACATTACATGATTACTCCTCCACAATCAAAATCAGATTTTAAGTATGAATGATACAAACAAGATTACATTCCAAATCTGCAACACAGATTTTAGTTGCTTGTTTAAAATGACATACCTAGCTATTCAGTAATCACTTTATAATAACCCCTTTCATTTCTAAATCTTCTTAGCCATCAGCCACTAGTGAGGAAAATGCTGGCAATGGTTTTTACAACTACACATTAGTTTTACATTTCATGACAAGCTAATTCTACAGAGTTTAAGAGACAGACAACCATGTGTTCTTAACGTTTTCTTTCTCTTGCATGAAGAAAGCACACATCTAACCAAGAAATGAAAAATAAAGAGTGCAGACATATACTTTCCACTTCACACAAATGGCAGTAACAATTTATCCCAACTTCACCCCGGGAACTTCCATGAATATGTAAATCAACAAGAATTAAAAGGTGGTGACAAATAACTCTTGGAAGAATTACCATGGTAAGATGGCAAATAAAGTGCCTATTTTTGGTAGATGTTACCTTCGGTAGATCTACATTTGGTAGATACTGGATCAGAATGATCTTTGAGGAAACCTGAAGTCAAATGAGCTGTGTTGCACGCACTGTCCCTCTCAGCTGAATCTATCACAGGCATTTAACCCCTCTGTCTGAGTTACCACATGACTGCTGCTCATATTTGAGAAGATGCAGGCAACACAAAGGAAGCTGAAGGCCTGAGGAATTACTTTTGTGGCCACATGACATACCTCCTTCACAAACTTATTATGCCACAGAATGGTGTTCAATGAATGTAAACCCATCTGGTTTCATGGGTCAATACACAAACTTTCAGATATATTAAGGAATGCTGCAGGTGGATGGCTCATAATTAAGCATATTCATGAGAACAATAGACACAATTTGGCCACACACCATAAACAGGGGAAATTACATTAATATAACATATTCTCTTCTACTCACTGCTAAAAAAACGGGAACCTGGGAGAACATTATAAACATTTAGAAGTTCTAGTGTGAGGGAAGAATCCATTTTTCTAGTCCATTTTCCTAGAAATGGCTGGAATACATCTAGCACATTGTAAGACGGCAAACCATTCTCTTCTTTACACTAATTCTCTTCATCACACTAATTCTCTTCATCTACACTAATAAAGTACATGCACTTTTTACAGTGCCCCAGTCACCTTCTGATAGTGACTAGTATTAATGGCAAAGCATACGCTGTTGTTCTGCTGTGTGACAGACCAGCATGCTCAAACACCTTACATTTTATGGTACAGCTGCTTGAGTTACCCCTGAAGCCAGCTGGAGAAAAGATAAACCATTGTGTAAATTAGTGAAGGTTTCAGCTGTTCAATACCTGCCCTGAAAGCAGAAGCCCAGAGACTGTTTATTACATTGCACAAAAGAATAAATGGGCAACGCTGTTTCACAGATCAGTCAGAGTAAGATGTAGCAGCATGTTCTGGTTATCACTGTGGGCTATCGCCACTGACAAATCACATTATTTCAGAGCTGTTATGTACAGTGGCAGTAGCTAAATTGGGGATTGAAAACAGAACCTAGATTGAACCTAGATGACAGGACAACATGGTCATATAAATCTACGTAGAAGAGAAAATGCCACCAATCAATGTTACTCATCTAAAAAGAGTATTTACCATTCTTTCTAATCTGACATGTGCAATCAACCTTAACGAAATGATGTACAATGAGATCAGTTCTGACAAATAACTCTCAAATGCATAAACCTGATAAATGAATCAGATTCTCTCTAACACTTGGTAAAAGAAGCTTTGAACTTATATACATGTCAAAGGGGAACAGAATATTCTGTCTTCCTACTACACTATTACGTGCTAACTACTATAAACATGTAAGTACTGTAAAGCTGATAAAATCATCTGTTTAATTTGTGACAAGACTCATTTCCTGAAAGCATCTCCTACGCATTTGCCGCTC
The DNA here is from genome assembly GCA_013397975.1 of Machaerirhynchus nigripectus. Lineage (NCBI taxonomy): Eukaryota > Metazoa > Chordata > Aves > Passeriformes > Dicruridae > Machaerirhynchus > Machaerirhynchus nigripectus. The sequence continues at coordinate 329,188 of VZRQ01008168.1, forward strand.
GGTCTGGATACAAGTCCTCATGTTAGGTCCATCCTCAGGACTTCTACAGGCGCTTCACCCAAACCTGAGTAGTTACTAGCTACTGAGTAATTTAAGATGTTTTTTCCCCACAATCTCAATTGCCGTCTTTGTCTTTGATACTGTCACTAACTAAAATGTTTGGCTTCAGTATCAGTTGCAACATTCAATTAAACATAGTATTTTATAAATTAAAGTTTCTGAAAAGTACCTGCATTAAGAGGATACACTCTTGATTTATTGTTTGAATATATTCAATTTTTTTTTCCTGCTATATCTAAAAAATACTTCAAGAAATCCCACACATTGCTCCTTCTCTGGTAGATTTCTTTGAATTTTCCTGTGACTGATCAAGAAGCTATTTACCACCAGTCTTCTTTGCTATGCCACTCCCCGTAAAAAGCAAACATAAGAAACTACACTTGCTGATGAAGGGGAATTTATATTGTTATACTGAAGCATGAAACACAGAAGAAATCAGCCCATCACTGTTTCTGATGCAATTTAGTAAGGAAATAAACTGCCAGTGGAAGAGAAAGGAGAACATCTGGGAAAAGGGGTGTACTGGATAGTAAACTGCTTCAAAGTTAATTCTTCATAAGCTTTAACAGAGTCCTAAGATTCCCACAAAAACGTATATGCCTGGGAATTTGACATCTGCCTCAATACAGAAATGTATGATCTACTGACAAAAAGAGTAGGGATAAACAAACACAAGCATGGGATAAAGAAGAAAATAAGAAAATAAATATGCTTTTGTGTAATGTGTATCACAGATCAGTCAAGCCTGTGTAGTTTATTTCCTTTAAACCGTGCTTTATTTCCACACATGATCTTGAGCCTGTTTTGTTTATTTCCTTTCTCTAGTCTTAAAGATTAATCATTTATCAGGACTACATTTCCCTCTGTTGCCTCCAGCATCCCTTGCTTGAAACACTACAGGTCACTTTGCATTTGGCCATGTCCTTTTGCTTCCTTCCCTCCTCTAAACTTGGTCCTGTCAAACAGATTAAAGAACCTGTGCATTTATGCCAGAACCATAACTGACATGGAAGAGCACAAAGCAGCCATCAAATATTCAGGAAGGCAGAGGTTATGGGAGGTTGCTAAAGTACCTGTGAACAGGAGCAAAGGAGAGGGGCCAGGACTAGGTAACAGTTTCACTGGTCCAAGACAGGCACTTGCTTTCCTGTTGAGACAGAACCAGATTGCTCTGCAGAGCACTCAGGAGCCCTGGATCACAGTTTTACCATGCAGCTCAAGGAAAACAGGAAAAGTGCACCCACCAGATATAAGCTGGTGTGACAAACTACAGAACTGCATATGACAGCAATTAAATAAATCTGAAAATATCTAATTCTATCACAGATTACTTGGAATTCAAAGTACATTAAGCATTGTTTTTTCCAACTGAACTGAATTAATTGAAAATAATTCCTATGCTGAAAAAGGTCATACACAAAGTAACAAAAAACAAGTACTATACAGTCACTATTTGTAAGTTATTCTAATATGAATTTATAAATTGATGACATCTGTTATAAATCATGCAGTTTTCCTTCAAGCACAGAAATGTCTCATTGCTGGCTTTGCCCTGTCTTTATTACAGTTATGAAACTTAAAAATTCAGGATAATAAGTTACATAGAGTTAAACAGAGTTATGAAGTGCTCAGGTTTTAAACTTTCAACCTGCTTTTCCTAACAAAAATGGGAAGAGAGTCAAGAGGAAGCAAAAAATCCTAACTTGTAAAAAGCAACAAGCACCTACAACAGTTCAAAATCAGCAGTTCCCAGAGTTTTAGGTCAATGAATACTCACAGAGATGTCCTTATTTAAAAATGAAAATAAAGTTTTAACGTAGTTTAATTTTAGAAAATAGGAAATATTCAGAAAGATATAAACCATACATTTTAAGTAACAAAATTTGCATTTGCATGATAGAAAATATAAGCTCTTATTGTAACTCATAATTGAACCAAATGAGAAGGCGACAATAGAAGAACTGCTGCTTTTGCATTTGCAGAATGGTGCAGGGTTCATCTATTATCATCTTGAATTATGATTATGCTTATTTTTTTGTCAGTAATCTACATGCAAATAAAAATGGTTTGCTGGAATTAGTATATATATGCACACAAAATCTAGAAATGGTCATATAATGTATAACCAACTTAAACTAGAAATTTCCTGACAACTGAGCATCTGCTTTATCTTTACTTAAGCCTGCCAGAAGCACAACTTCATTTTAAATGATATTTGCAGGAACAAATAATTTCATTGACTTGTAATCACAATCGTGATATTCAGAACTCCATTTCCAATAACTAATCTACAAAAACAGAAAGTAGCCATTAATAAAGCATTATAAATATTAACTGATCTTGCTGTACTAGATCATAGAATCATAGAGTTGGAAGGGACCCACAAAGATCACCTAGTCCAATTCCTGGTCCTGCACAGGACACCCAAGGAATCACACCATGTGCTTGAAAGCACTGTCCAAATGCTTCTTTAACTCTGTCAGGCTTGGTGTTGTTTCCACTTCCCTGGGGAGCCTGTTGCAGTGCCCAGCCTCTTTCACTGAAGAACTTTTTCCTCATGTTCAACCTAAACCTCCCCTGACACAGCTTCAGGCCATTCCCTCAGATCCTGTCACTGTCACCACAGAGCAGAGATCAGTGTCTGCCCCCTCTCTTCCCCTCACGAGGAAGTTGTAACTGCAATGAGGTCTCCCCTCAGTCGTCTCTTCTCCAGGCTGAACAGCCCAAGTGACCCCAGCTGCTCCCCGTATGGCTTTCCCTCCGGGCCCTTCCCAATCTTTGTGGCCCTCTAATAGCTCAATGTCTTTCTTACATCACAGTGCCCAAAACTGCACAAAGCACTCAAGGTAGGCGGCACCACTGCAGACCAGATGGAAACACTCCCGTGAGGTTTTCCTGACTGGATCTCAAAGGTAAACCACACAGACAAAATGGAAAAAAACCTCAGAGAAAAGACAAAATGACAGAGACTTGAAGTCAACAAAAGCTTGCTGGCCTGACCCAATCCATCAGCTAAAGTCTGTGTTGATCAGTATTATCCACAGTGTAAGTTTTAGTGGAAAGATCCTTGCACTGGAGAACTTGAAACCTCAGCTCGGTTTCTGACTTAGGTACTTGTCACTGTAAGATCATAGAAATCCCTTTCAATACCTCCAATTTGAGTAACTAAATCCTCTGTTTGCAAAGTACTTTGGTATTTATAGAATTATAGAATAGAATCATAGAAACGTTAAGTTTGGAAAAGACCTTTAAGATCAGTGAGCCCAACCATTAGCTAGAGCACTGCCAAGCCCACCACTAAATATTGTCCCCAAGAGCCGCATCTACACGTCTTCTAAATACCTCTGGGGATGGTAACTCCATCACTTCCCTGGGCAGCCTTTTCCAGTGCTTGGCAATCCTTTTTGTGATCTTTATTTTTCCTGATAACCAACAAAAACCTTCCCTGGAGCAACCTGAGGCCATTACCTCTCATCCAGTCAGTTGTTACCTGGGAGAAGGGACTGACACCCATCTCCCTACAACCTTGTTTCAGGTAAAGAGTGATAATGTCCCCACTGAGCATCTTTTTCTCCAGGCTAAATAATCTCAGTTTCCTCAGCTGCTCCTCCTAAAATTTGTGCTCTGGACCGTTCACCAGTTTCACTGGTGTTACACTGGAAGGAGATACTGTTACTTTTTCAGTATTCTCTGAAAGCTGAAAGAAAAGCAACACGAAGATCAGGGTGTCTCCAGCTATTCCACTGCTGAGGGCACTTAACCAACCCATACAATTGCGGGATTTTCATCTGCCTCCAATTCTCAACTTCATCCCCGAAGCAGGAAGGTGGAGGAGAAGGCGCGTCTGGTTTTGGAAGGTCTTGGTGGGGGCACTAAACTGGGGAGGACCTTTCCTAAACCATGACACAGGCAAGTTGGGACGGTGTCCTGGGTGCAGCTGCCCGGGTGCTGGCAGAGGGGCTGTAGGGTGGCCTCTGTGAGGAGATGCCAGGCTCCAGCTGGCTCCAACCAACACACTGCACAACTTCACACAGCTCTGAGGATGGGTTACCTTACTGTTTCAATTTGTCTTTGTTTCTCACTACTCAAGTCTATTTCACACCACAGTAAATCATACTCATTTTTCCCAAGTTGAGTCTGTTTTGCCTCTGATGGTTATTGGCAAGTGAACTCCTTCTCTTTACCTTGACCCATGACCTTTTCCATCTCATTTTGTCCCTTGTCCTGTTGAGGAGGGGCATTGAGAGAGCAACGTATCAGGCAGCCAGAAACAGCCAAGGTGAGCTCACCACAGACTGCTTTGGTATTTTGAGTATTTTCAATTGCATTCAGGTGTAGTGAGTGTTCCCTGAACGAAGAACACAGTATCAAGGCCTCCATGGATAGAAGCCTAAAACAGACAAGAAAATTTGCACTATAGAAATTTTTTTGTGTTTAATTTTTGATGAATTCACACTGCATTAAGTACTGGAGCAGAAAGCAATCGTTTTAAACTGTATCAGCACTAGCAGCATGTAACCATGGTAATTAAAACAATATTATTTTTTAAAATTACAAAAGACTACTCAAGACATATGAAAAAGAACTACCCAAGAAAGAACATCTTTCTTCCGATAACTACAGCTCGTTAAGTCTGGAAAGTTATTAAGACGCAGACATTTTTTACTCTTGCTAAACAATTAGTTAGATATGCCACAGAATAATGATTTTAATTAAGAATTAAATTAAACAGGGAGTTTCTGTGGACAGAACTTTCAAGAAGCCTTAAAGCAAACTACTGTTAGATGTCTGAGAATATTTTCACTAGTATTTTCCTCCACTATATTTAAAATCATATTTAAAACTGTTCTAATACAAGAGTGGTTCCTAACTGGGAAAATACCACACCACTGAAGCCATAAAAAATTCATTCTTCGAAGAGTTAAAGCAGAGGGTGTTGACATGACAGCTCAGAAGTATGTAAATTCACTTCAGCCCTTTCACCAAACTGAACTGAACATCTAATACTACCATAAAGAATATAAGTGAACAGGGGTTGAAGGGACTGGTCCCTCATACTGCAGTCCTTGCTTACGACAGAAGAAAAAACTCATCAGGCAACAGCAAGGAATCACTTCAGTGCTAATTTTTATAATAATTTTAGCCTGGTACAAAAGCACTGATTTAACTCACTGATCTGAAACTTCCAACACTGGCTTCTGCCAACAGCAAAAAAGATAGAATCTTGGAAGTGTTACAGTTCTTCAATATGGCAAGACTATCCCTGGAGAAAATATGGTTTCAATTATGAGCTAAAATAAAAGAAGAAAAATGTTTCTGCAAGCCCAAGTGCAGTTTTCTCTCTGAATTCATGAGTGAATTCAGCCACTGTACAGCCATGACATGTGGCTGTCATAGCAAAACTTCTGTAGCCCAATGCACTGAAGAAAGATTTGCAAGTTCAGAAGATATGTATCGTCTGCCCTTTCCAGCATGCTGCAGAACAGCAATTCCCCAAAGGCTCATATGGTGCACAGGAGCCCTGTATGGGGGATCCCACCTACAGCAAGGAGACCTTAAAGGCTCCCACACATACCCGAGGCCCATTAGAGCAAGTTAGCAAAAGCCTTAAGTTTTGCCTTAATTGAACAGGAATGTGGATGACATACTCCTGATAGGTGAAAAAGATTAATACAGGCAAGTCTCACATGGTCTGAAGTTTCCCATCAAATACAGAATTGTCACCAAAAGTCAAAATACGATACTTTCACTAACACCAAGAGATTTCTGGATTTAAGTTCAACCTACTATCAATATTCAGAATGATATCCTATCATCCTTCCCACTTAAGGTGCTGTTTGAGAATGCAAATGCCCTGGGAGAGATGTTCACCATAGCTCTATCATGTATCCCTGTGCATATGCCCAATATTCCAACATGTCCTATACTTCAGATGCATCCCAAGAACTCCCAGCCTTGCTGTCTTGTCTTCTGAGTGACAGGTACAGTAAAAGCTGCTGGCTGACACAAACCGGAAAACACACTTTTGGTTTTCTTCATTTCTCTCCACTGCCCCTGGCAAAATGCAGCAGGAAGTGGAGAACGGAAGAAAGGCTTCAGCTATTCTCAGCTGCCTACAGGAAGCATGGGGGACCCACCACAGACAGACACATAATTGGATAATGAGGGACCTCAAGGATGCTTGGAACCTTTGGTTATTCCTACAGCATGCAGAGATGTTTAGTGAAATCTTCAAGTTAACCAGACTCCCTGATAAGAAGCAGAAGTGCCAACTGTCTCATCAGAAAGTCTCTTCTTGGTACTAGTTGACCGTTTAGCTTAGCAGATTCAGGGCATAAGAAAAAGCAGCTGAATAAAGACAAAGGTTGATTATTTGAATCAGGCTTTGTCTCAGAATGTCACCTGTGACTGGAGGGAAGCACTATATGTCAATGGAAAGACAAAAGCAGGTAGTGTTTATACACGCTGTGCAATGCCACCTTACATATCTGTAAGAGGGCTTTAAAAACACAAATGAAAAGCTTAAAATCTGAACCTATTATTATGGTGATTTTGCTTTCTAACGGAGGGAGGTCTGAAGCATGCATTTTTACAAGTCTATGCCAAATCACTTATCAAAATTTTCTTTAGATAAATTTGCAGTAACAAGATTAAAACCACATAGAAGAAGTTGGTCACAACTGGCAGTACAAACCCTAGGAGGTTTTTGGCAGCTTCATAGGCATTAATCATGGTCCATACAAAAGTATTCACCATGAATTCACATAAAATAAATGATTCCATCTACAGTTTCCAATGGCATAAACAAATGACTCAAGATTCAATCCTGTTGTTTATGATGTTGCTACAATCTCTTGATAAAGGTAAAGCCTAATGTTTGTAACTACAGCCAGATTATTTCTTACAATATGTTCAGCAGGTCATACGATTACCTCCGTGACTATACGTTGTTGAAACAATTTTGCTCTCAGTGCAACTGAAAAGCTATTTAAAATTCAAACAAATAAACCCATTTGATTCAAAAGAATTTGCAACTTATTTCAGTTTTTAAAAACAGAAATAGTTCCACATAATGATCAGGAAAACTATCTCTTAAGTCAAGAGGGAAACATATGGACAACAAAATTAATACAGCAATACTATGGAGACAAAAAATATATGTGCATGATGGCTGTTCTATTCATATACAAAATATTTTATTCTTGCCTAAGGCACTGTCTGAAATATCCTGAAAGAAAATTCCTAATAGCTGGTTTAAACTTTCTCCATTTCTTTTAATGGAAGAATGAAGAAGAGCATCTGAAACATTCTGAAGGCAATCTACCAAAACCACTGACTAATAAAAAGCTCCCCATGTAACACCCAGTAACCATTATAAAGATCACTGTACATACAAATGCCATTATGAAAACATAAAAGACACAAAAATGCACAACAGTATCACAGACATCACTAAAAATGCCGAGTTCCTTTATTTAATTACAAGAATTAAGGAATTTTATTGTTTCTCAATAAAGCTGCAGAACTGCACAAACAATGCTGGTATCGATTTCAGCTCTCTTGTAGTTACCTTGGGTATGCCTTAAATATTACTTTTAGATTTAGATGTAGCTGTTTGTCTGGAGAGAAATTTAGCAGTTATCTGCATATATCTCACTCCTGTGTAAATATATTTTTGTATGCCTTTAAGTCTGGCAGTCCATATGGTAACGGTAATGATTGCTGTTTCACTTTAAAACAAATCCACATATCCAAAATTTAAGTAAAGCAATGTCAGTACATTAATTTTTATCTGGAACCCAATTATTGAGTAATATAAAAAGAGATGTATTTAAAAATTTGTAATAATTTGCTTTCTTGAAAACAGACAAAATAGCTCATAAATAGCTGGTGTTTTGGTTTAAATAGCAGTGGATCATTATAGAAGTTATGGAAAAAAAGTAGGGAAAAATCACATACTGCATGAAGATGCAAACTGGAAAAGAGCAAAGAGCGAGTACTATCAGGACTTAGGTCAGAACAGCAAAACACTCTTTAGTATAAGCACAATTTCACAAAATACAGGATTCATGTTCTTGACTCCCATCAATTTTATGGCTGTGACCTCATATGAGAAGTTTATAGATTAGCATGTCTGGTAAAAAAAAAGAGCTCTTCATGTGACAGGTGGTCTACAGAACTGTCCTAAGTCACTGCAGACTGCAGATCACAACCAGCCCTTGGCAGCCCAGGCACAACCAGTCAGAAAAGCTGCAAAGGCAGGAGGAGACATTCTCAAGTGCTGGCGAGGAAAGGGCAGCTTACACTGCTTTGAGCACTTACAGGAGAGCATCCTTGCTGTTGAGCAGAACTTGAACAGTAGCAAAGACAAGGCTGAAGTTTAAGGAATGGAAACTGCTGGCAACATTTCAGAGGAGAAAAAAGTTTTCTATATGGAAGGACCATGAAAAATTAGAAGAAAAAGGAAATAAAAAAGAACTTTAATTATCACCTTTACTTAGCAATTATTCCAATCACAGAAGTATATGGATAGCACAATCTATACACTTATTTATGATGTGAATGGTCATTGCATTTCACTTCGAGCTTGTTTTTCCAGATAAAGTATTTTTTCAAAAATGTTGTGGAAATAGAAAACTTAACTTTTATAATGCAATATCTGAGGTGGAAGAAGAGCCAAAGTCCTTTGTATGAATCAAACCTTCGTGGCTTGAGGCATAAGGCAAAGTGGAGCTGGTAATTTTTAAGGTTTCCTTTCCTTTTGCAACTGACTCTACTTTCTAAAAAGCATCTGCTTCACTTGCATCCAAAACCAAAACAACTTTATTAGATGGCAAACGGCTCCCCTTGTGACCACAGGCTATCCACATTCCAATCTTGCATTATAGTAAAACATTGCCTCTAGTAAAACACACTCTGTCACTTTTGGTCAGGCAGCCTGATACCTAATGTACACATCCAGGGGCAGAATCGGCCACGTGAGCGCAAATGAAATAAATCTATCCTTTCAACAAAAGACAAATTACAATGTTACAAAGCTAAGCCAAGCATATTGCCTAGGGTATCTGCAAGGTGTCTGCAGACAGTTCACCTGCTAGCTGTAAAGGAAGAAGATGGAGGACTAGAGGTCCTTGTGCTACACTGATACAGCAGACCCGAGGCACTCGAATCAAAAAAAAAAAAAAACCAGTACATTGCAAACATTTTTCAATTCATTTCACTTTTTTTGTTAAGCACAGATTTTCACTTAATGTTTTCTCTTTTCTCCACATGAGGGTTCTTTAATCTTTCATACCAATACCTTGTGTGATTAAACACTGTCAGCATCCACTGTCATTAATTATGCGATGACTACATAGATCTCACAAAATGAAAAGTTTTTATTATTTTTGTGGTACATTTTGGATGTTTTGTAAAATCCTAAAAGTACACGAAGAAGGGTTTATGCCTTAAAACCTAGCTGGGTATACCCTGTGATACAGAACAGCTACTCTGCATTGTATCTGAGAAACGCTTCCATTCAAAATAATGCACAAGCATTTAATATGTGGTGACCAAAGCCTTGAGCATAAAGTTTCTGGTTTATCCATTAATTTCAATTTTTTTGGGAGTAATACCATTTGTCTATGGTATTATGCATCACTGGTTTATTCTTTCAACAAAATGATGAAGGCATTGCCCATCAAATGAAAGCATTTACCACAGTGCCCATCTCTAGGAATAGTGAGAAGCCTTCACGGATCTACCTTCGCTTATCGAAGAAATAAAGTTGGCAGTTGATTCCAGCTGTAAACACAATCTGGAGACATCTCTGCCTGGGAAAACATTTTCTCTAGTCCTCACAAGCTTTGCTGACTTGCCTTCTTTGGCAAGTTTGTGACTCCTAGCAAATGGATTCATAGTAGATTTGGTGCTAGTGATATTCCTGGCTTGTAAATGCTCCAATGTAATGTTTTGGTAACTTTGTCAGGAAACCAACCGTAACCCAAGGATTTGGAATGCACACAGCACAGGCCCCAAAAATCCATATGGCAACTAGGCTGTTGTGATTGTCAAGCAATGAGCCTGTCCTACCAGACTGATGACAAATTTAGTCTTACAATCTGTCATGATATTTTCAGCGAGCAATTCAATTTCTGTGAACAAGACAGTTTTCCTTGGTCATTTTCCTGCAAGGTAGAAGGCTGGCAAAGAGGAGCACATTTGTTCAGCTCTTAATATCCACTCTGAGATGAAATATCAGATCCACATTTATCCACTGGGCAAAAGATTTAATCTACATGAATCATATGGCTTCCACATGTGATAAAAGATGGGACATTAACTTTACAGATCACCCTACTGGAAAATGAAACAGCAATGAACAAAGAATGCTGAAACCTAAGATTTCATGATGGATGTCTAGATTCTCCAGGGAGTCTAAGATCCTAAGTGGAGTATCAAAAGGACATTATCACCACTTGCAGCTATTGCCATGAAGCTACAATAATGGAAGTATTCATTCCCTATGCACAATCTTTACTTTGCATGCATTTATCAGGAAAGTACAATTTCTGGAATACACTGATTTCTCTTTCTAGAAGGCATGGAAATATGGGCATATTCTTTCTTTTCAGTCCATTGTAGAGCTTCCCCCAGGAGTCCACTGACTAGTTAATGCTACCTAGAAATACAAGGTGAAAAAGCCTCATGGCTTTGTTTTCAGCTAAGGTACTTTTATGAAATAACATCGTTATGCAATAAGGTGAATTGGGGACCTAACTGAAGGTCTGTACGAAGACATGGCATCTTTAGCAAAAGCTTCTCACTTATTTGCAGTTCAGATGAGGAAAGCAGGTAGTAGTTTCATGGTCATTTAAAAGACAGGGATACTGTAACTCCTGGTCCCGGGCCAGTTCTTTTTCTCTTTCTCTCTCCTTCTCTCAGGTGATGTGGAGTCCCAGGCAGAGAGTGGCTCTGCACACGTATTACATCTTGCTTTGCTTTTGCAAGAAGAATTCTGCTAAAATATCCTGACTGTGTGGTTTAGTCACTATAAGGGTGTAATTAGAATTAAAGGTCAAGTGTGCCTGCTTCAAGGCACTGCAAGTGCACAGACATGCTGGTTGTAAGCTGGGAGAATGACTGACATCTTCTAACTGTTCTTAGAGAAACAGCATGGTGTTGATATATCCCATAATTTGTAGATGAGAGTTGTAGCAGCTGCTGATGCATCTGGCAATACTGGGAGCTGGTAGTGATGGAGTGGCTCCTGTTGTCACAAGAGGAGAGAGGAAGTGAGACTTCTCAAGTGATGGAAAGACAGCTCCAAAGGTGAGCAGCTCCCAGTGTAATGTGAGCAGCTGACCTAAAACGACCACTGTTACTTGGTGCCGGCCCTGAACTCTCCAGACTACTAGAGCTGCAAAGAGCTACAGAATTTGGAGGCCCTTTTCCAAAATGATGCCAATAATTTCTATATTAGCATAATTATAAACAGTATTTTTTATCAGCCGGTGTGCTTTCAGCATGTTATCTGAACTGTTTCCAAAGCTTAGGAGGTGTACTAAGAGCAAAGATGTTTTATTCAGCCTCTTCCTCCCTGCAAAAATGCCTCCTGGTTAATAGGTAAAATTGAAGTAGTACAGGAAAACAGACTACAGAATCAGAGCTTTCTGATACACTGGAGGAAAGCTTCCGACTTAATTTAATACAACACTTGTTCTTGTCTTTGATTGCAAATTACATGTTTAGAACTCTTTTTTCTTGTTAGTGCTTGTGGGTTTGATGAAGCAATGTGTTTAGATTTATCCTGTGTTCTCCTTTTCTGTCTTCAACATTTTTTTAGTCTTGGAGAATTTGTTTGCATGACCACATAGCTCTGGTTCTCTTTCAAGTAGTAGCTGTTAGGAACACCGAAACACAATGCACTGCTTTCCTTATGCCATAATTAAAGAAATTCAGCTCTCAGAACACAATATAGAAGAGACTGACTGAAGTAGAGAGAATTGTATTTTGTATTCCTAATTGCAACTTGAAAGAAAAGAGAAGAAGGGATATAAGATAAAACCAAAAATAGATGAACATATTATTGAAGAAATAGAGCTCACAAGCAAGAACCACTGTTTCTAACTTTTTCATTAGTTTCTCACATACTCTATTTGACAGAATTACTGCTCTGCTTGCTGACTTAATCCACGCTCCTCCAGATACTGACAGCAACGTCCCTGTCAAACTTGACACCGGTTTTTTATGTCCAAATATTGATTCTCCATCTTATAACCAATGTATTTCATACCATTAAACTGTTATCATTATCAGCAAAATATTGATTAGACTGAAATCCCTACCTGTAAATTTATAGCCTTAATTTCCAGTAGAAGCCCTCATTTCATCCGTTATCTTCAAGCAGATGAAGATGTAAAGGAGTTACTAACACATCTCAAGCAAAATGTGAGCTTGTTTCTCATGTATTTATTAAAGTTTAATGAAAACAATGAATAAATAATTACTTCTATATATTGGAGAGAAACAAACCCAACCAAAAAAGCACCTGCTTAGGGCCAGACAACAGAAACTCAGAATTATAAACCACAGACCCTATAGTTAAGTAATAACATAGGCAGAAGTCCACAAGAAAAAAGCACAATTCTTCTAGCTGCAGAGCAAGAAAGAGGTTAAAGCACCCCAACACCAACCCCCCTCTAAGTCCCTGTACATTCAGCCTATTACCAAAGCCAATTCCCTTGTCTTTGTGGTACTATCAAAACATGACTTCAGTCCCTGTGTTTCTGAAACCAGTTATCCTGGAAAAATGAAGCTCTATCTGGCATCCACATTTCTCATATTGCATCTGAACTGGCAGAAATCACATTGTGCCATTTGTGCTTTAACCTGATACATGCTTTTTTCAGGCTGTCATGCATTGTTTTATTATATTTACCCTCCTCATCACTGGGAGATACTAATTTTCCCTACATATTTCCAGAGCTGAGATCCTCCTAATTCCCTCCTCATTCACTAAGCTTGCACTAATTATTTTCTTTGTCTCAATTCCTCACTCTTGGCCTTTGATTGTTCTTTCTGTGAATCCATGGTTTCTCTCCACTGCCTTTTGTGTGACCATTTTCATATTCTGCTCTTCAACACTTTTTCCTGTTACTCTTCAGGGCCATGATGATGTTGGTTAGCAACTGTAGAAACAATTCACAGCACTCTCCTGTAAAAGGGTCTCCGACAAGCATTGTGCTTTATCATTTCAGCAGGTGCCTTATTTCACATGGACAAGTTGAAACTTGGACTTACAACCTTATGATCATTGAAGAAGAGGGCTGGAAGCAGCTTTTTAAAATGCAGGGCAATTTGTCAAAGCAGCGTATGAATAAGAGCTCTTTTGAGCATTAGAAACACATAAGGACACTTTCCAACAGAGTGCACCTCCGAGATGAACAAGACTGCTGGGAGTTCAAGGGTACCTTTTCTTCTTACCAGCCTTAAAAAAACCATTTTTTGCTCTTTAAGTTACAAATCATCACCATCTGTACATCGAAAAAACAAATGAGGTATTTTCATGGGAACAAAAAGTAATTTCTGTTTCTGGAAATTACACTGTAATTTCTAGAATTATACTGATTTAATTGATTCAAAATGCACTTAAGGGGCCAAAGTAAGGATCAGAAATTTGACTTCTTTTTCACCCAAACCTGTGGTTTTGGTAACTACAGCTGAACAAAGAAATGCATGTGAATGTACATATTAGTTGTGTGAACCTTGCAAGTAGCAAGCATAGACTTATTAGGTGATATTTATTATGATCTGTGAAGTAAACCCATGTGATTTACTTAACAAGCTTGTGTTGTTTTCAGCTGTACTGATAATGACAGAGCTAGGAATGGAAATCCTATATAGTGACACTACACTGTTCATATTGTAAATAGAATACCTCACCCTTCATTCATTAACCACATACTATGACTGACAAACGTGAGAGAGACAAAATGACTATAAGGAAAAATGCTACATCTCGGCTATTCTTTTATGTCAAGCTCTACAGAATCCTTAAGCACCTTTACATGGACAGACTGAAAAGTTCCTGGAAATAAAGAGATAATAGATAAGATTTATATTCTGAAACAGCAAACAACAAAAAATTCAGGAACGATATAGGTTCCTAGAGAAACATATATATATACATTTTTCAAATTATATGCAAGTCATTTACACTGCTGATATTGATACCCATTTCAGGGACAGAAAAATGTACAATGTTCCTTGTGACTGACAGAGTTGTGCCTAGAACCAGAGAGGCAGGTCATTACTCCTTCGACTTACAGTGCATAATACAAATTTTGCAAACTGTAAAAACATTACGCTATGATTTATTCTGCTGTTCTGGTAACGTCATTTGTGGTTGGTCAGAGTGACATTTTACTTTTGAATAATGCAGAGAATCATAATGCAGAATAGCCTAACACAGAAGGGAAGCGGGGGAAAGGATGCTGAGGGGGACCCACAGAAAAACTTTCACTTGGATTGTACATATTAAGCCCCAGGAGACCACAGATTAATACAGATACCTATGCAACCAGCTCCAATCCACTCTAAGTTTCTCTACACAGAGACTGGAAGGTTTTTTGTTTATAACCTACAAAATTCTCATAGGCTGCTAGATCTTGAAAAGAAGATGTTCTCTTCTTTGGAGCAAAGATGATGATGGTTAAAGAGTTATCCAAGTTTAGGGAACCATTCTCTGTACTTTCAGCCCCTGGAGATGGAAGGAAACACATGACAAAGCTGGTCAAATCACGAAGCACAGATGGCCTGCAAAGACAGATATCAGCAGGGTGCAGCAGAACTGTGCAACTGCCATACAAACTATGGTGAAAAGAATACCAAAGAGAAAAGAGGTTTACTACTGAACAAAAAGCATCCAGTATGGACATCAAGACAACTGAAGAATGTAATGCTCCTTTTGTATTAGTATCCACTAAAAAAATCAACTATGACCTACTGTTTATCAAAAACACGAATGTGAGGGGTAAAGATCTTAGCCTGTAGTAGGACAGGAACAGGCATGCTGAGGGGCAGTTGGATCTAAGCTGGATATTTTCACACCTCTAGGCCTGCTGGTCACCCTGCTTACTTGAAAACTGACCACCTGGGAAACTCGCATGCAATATCTCAAAAAAGCAAAAGAAAGCTGTATGCTTTTTTTCAAAGCCTATTTCTAAAACCCTAAAGAAAGACACATGAAGAATTAAAGGCCTCTAGAAAAACTAACTAGACTACATGCAAGAAACAAAACTCCTCCTCATCCCTGCCACATTAGTAGAAGACAAAAACGGACTTGATAAAATCACAACACACAGAAAATTAAAAACATTTTATTTCTTTGACAAAGCAACAGCCTCAAGTTTGGAAACAGAGTAGTTTATACATATGTTTTGATTTTATTAAGGCTTCTAACACTACTTTAAATAAGTTTTCTGTAGCTCATAGAAGCTAAGGATAATTAGGCTAAATTAAGATTTTACACTGTGGACTCAAAGAAAAATCCCATTGGAAAACTGCACTGAAAATGTAGTGATCTGGTACCCTGCCAAAGTGTAGCTAAAAGGCATCTGTCTAGGATCTGTAGCTATTAAAATTATCATCAGTGATGTGTGCAACAGCAAAGTTGAGAAGATCTTGGCTAACAATTCTGGAAAAAACAGATGAATAATCCCACCCTACCACCAACCATCAGGACACTATTCCTAAATTAAAATTGTGAGATGCTACCATGAGGCAGGAACAATGAATCGCACAAGCTGTTTTTATCATTTTTATTTAGCAGTATCATATGTGAAAAAGGTAACACTGCTGGGACTACTTAGGACTCAATGCCACGTTCAGGTAGTGGATAACTTTTTCTCTGTATCTACAGCTGAAAAACTAAAGATTTGCACTGCAGCAAAACACACCGGACTTAGGGATTAGAAAAACTTCTGACTGCATGAACTTCTGGAATGGGTAGGACAAAGAAATTACAAAATCTAATTTCTTTGAGAACCTTCAGAAAGCTAGTCAAAAAGATGTCACAAAAACCAGAAATATAGTTGAAATGCTTTATAACATATTTCCAGACAAGGAAGGAAGAGAAGGCCTCTTGAAAGTCTTTCCATTCTAGGACCCTATGGAAAGTAAACCCTCTATGGGGACATACAGAAATGGGAAAACATAGTAAACAATTTATTTAGGGTTTGGTTTGGCTTTTTTTTTTTTTTTTGGGTCATTGATTTTACTAGGAAATATTAAAGTCTTATTATTGCACCATTATTCTGAAACATAGCTCTCAGTTGCTAATTTGGTTTGCTTTGGGCAAGCCTCTAGGAAACTCAATTTGACATTGTTTCCTTGAATAAAATTTCTTAGGAAAGAACACAAGAAATTAAAAAAGAGAACACAGAGAGCTGCTTTCTTTCCAAGCAGAAGTTTGCCATTAATTGTTCCCTCCTATGCTTACCTTTTGACATCCAGTGCTATGTATGGACTAAGTATCTAAAGCTTCCAGAAATCTAGACAAAGGAAAGTGTAGCTTCCCCACTGGCAATACCTGACATCAGCATTAGAAAGAAAATGTTACTGGCTCCTTTGAGACAGCAGTATGTGATGAATAGAGAAAACTGAGAGCTCCAGGCTAACAGGTGGAATGCAGCAGTCTCTTCTGTATTTTGTGACTGTAGCTTCAAAATTCTACCTATAGTACTGTGCTCCATAAATCAAGTTTTAATTTTAGCATTAAAAAGACCTCACAAAAAAACCCCTAAACCACCTTGCATTTGGTTGCAATAACAATGATGACAATAAGGCTATGTGTACTACACATTCTTTTTTAATCTGTCAGAAATTTGAAACAATAGCTTCAGGAAACCTAAAATCCAACTGTGACGTCAAGAAATCCTTAATTCTAAAACGTGTGTACACATCAACATCATCAACTTCTTGCTCTTACTGACTATCCTCCCTTCTTCCCAAGGCAGCAGCTGGTGGCCACTCTGATGTTAAAATTTGGGATAGAGTCTCTCTGGGGGCTTGTCTGCGTGTGCAGGAGAGTGCACACAGAAGTGCTTGAACTTGAGTGATCATTTAGAAATTAACACTTCTCTCTGCTAAAAGGAGGTATTTCACCTAGATATTCAATGGCATCCTAGCTTCATCCAGTTGGTGTTTTATCTTCTCCTAAAGAAGCTCAAATATAATGATGTCATGCCAATAAAAGTTTCATTTCTTTTGATAAGTAGGCCAAAGTAGCAGATGTCTGGTTTAGCCTGGAGGAAAGGACGTTTAATGGTGTGTGACAAATGAAAAAAAATAAAAAACCAAGCAACATTTTTTCAATACTGACTACTTTAAAAATATTGTTTTACTGAATTATTTAAGTTGTACATCCCTACTTATATTGCATTAGAATAACAGTAATAATTTCTCATTCAAGACTGGGTATTAAAAATCATCACAGTGACCTTTAGTATACTTAATAGTTAGCTCTTGATTTTATTAAAGTCTTGACCCACTACTTATCTCCTGAATGGCCATCTACCGAAAGTGGATGATAATGGAGCTAAACACAAGGAATCAATTGTATCATTCCTTTCAAGCTCTCCACGTGTGTGCTGCCAAATCCAGTCGGCTCACTTGACTGGTTTAAAATGCAACACCGGTTTGCCAGGGAGGATAATGGACTAGTGTATAAACAGAATTTTTTCAAAAAAACAACAAGGCAGCCCAAGTGATAGAAGCCTTTGGGGGGGAGAGATAATTTTTTTAAAGGGAACAGATGCTTTAGATACTATATTAATGTAGTTTCCAACAGCACTCTACTAAAAAGCCCATGTAACACTTTAAATATATATTAAAAATAGTAAAGCTATAACACTAAATGATCAACAAAGCAGACAATATTCTACCAGTATTGCCTAATCTAACACAAATAATAATTACCACATATTGCCAAAGGGCCCAAATAATATAATTAATCAAATCTCTACATATATCTGGGAAATCTCTAGTCTTTAATAATCACTAGTTCATTAAAATATTTGTATTATACTGTATACAAAATACAGTTTAAAAAATTCTTCCATATTAATATTTTTGGAATTAAAAGTCCCTAGTGTAGTGGACTGGATTCTTTAATTCATTTTGATCTAAAAAAAAAAAAAAAATTCTCTTCAGTATTTTCAGTATTTACGTAGGGCTCTTACACACATTGTGAGGTCAGATAAAGAATGGAATAAGACAAACAGCACAGACCTGAAAGGGGCAACCCCCCTCACCACTCCTGTCCTCCACAGTCTGTGTGTAGGCTACATTCCTCCATCTCCTTTTTTCACACAGTAAAAACATTTACCAAATCTAAGTGCCTTTCTCCTACTTTTCACCAGAAGTCATGGACACAGAAACTACATTTGTCTTTCACTGCTCCACTGCATGTTTTTACATTTCACAGCTGTTCATACTCCAGAAGTTTCTTTGAAGAGCAGGGTGGAAAAGGTGAGGTCTTATTTTAGGATGCTTCAGAAGAAGCTTTAAGAAATCAGTTGACTTTCTTTTTACTGTTAAGAACAATGTAAGGAAAATAGTAGCAGAATTTTGGAATAACCGCATGTTATTTTGCCTATTATGTGTAGTGAATGTTGTGTAGGGCATTCTTGCAAAGCAGCGACTAGGGTCAGTGTAGAAAGAACTGTACACATTGTACTTGTGATTACACACACAGTTTATGCCCTTCCATACTGTGATTTAGTCTGCAGTGGATGCTCTAAATAACATGGTAATTGCAGATTTATTGAAAGGAGACAATTTCAGCAGTTCAGTGAGCTTATCAGAATGAGTTTTGCAGATGAAACTGCACAACATTTTTAGAACTGAAATGTGAAGGACAGAGGGGAGCAAAGTCTTTTTCTTCAAGGCTCTGGCTGGCTACCAGAGCATGCAAGTGGATATTGGTAATTGACAATTTTTCTCTGGATTTATAGCAATACATTACTGGGATGCAAAATAAATGCCAAGCAGTCACAGGGAATGGTGCATATTTTCCATAGTAGAAGGTTTTTTTGACAAGATCTACAGACTTAGCTGACTGCAGACTCACACTACTCATACATAAAAAGAGTTCCTCACTCAGAACCCACAAGCAAGGAACAGGTTCCCTTCTGTCAAGCTCTCGCTTTCATTCTTGCTTAATTTGATACCAACTTTCCACATTTCACTTAGCAGTAAACAACTGAGGCATAATGTACCCATAAGAGGCAATTATCCTCACAGTGCTAATTGCTATGTAATATTTCTGCACTTTAAGAGTAACAGAATACAAATGTTTGCCTTCTGCAGAAGCAAAATGAGGATGAAAATGCTACTAACCTATCAAGATTTCACCCACACAAGTAAATAGCAAAATCTGAAAATACAAATGCATGAACCAGAAATTCATCCATATGATTTGAGTATGACTCAATAAAGTGCTGTTGAGCACAGTTTAGTTGCCTGCCACCTGAAATGTTCTAGCATATCTGATCTGTAGAAGGATTTCAGACAAGATGGGCTCTGTAGGAGATTCTATGTCCTTCTGGACTGGCTGAGAGACCAGGAAGGACACTACAAGGAATCTCCAAAGATACTCACTAGTTACTTGTGCAATTTTTCAGCATTAAGCTTCGTAAGCAAAGAAAAAAATTTTTTCCAACCAAAATATGAGTTCCACAGTGCTGGAAGAAATGCATTAGGGAGCATACACACTGCCCTTTGCAAGTTATTAACCTGCTTGGAAAGTAGTGTTAAAATGATTAACAAAACATGCCTTGCTGCTGTAGCTCTGGGATTTTTTCATGACCATCCCTTTAGCCATTTCCAGCAACACTTAAAAAGAACCAATCACCTCTTAATTTTGCTTTTTCGATGCTGATGTTGGTGTGCTATGAGGCCACAGGACATAAGTCTGCTCTCAGCTTTCCCTGCTCGGGCTTAGAAATGCTGCTCTAGTTGAACTTGCTGGACTCAGAGCTGCTCCTCCTTTGGTCCCGAGCGTCTGCGTAACACAAGCGGAGTCACGCTCTGTAAACTGCATCTGAAAGCACCATTTGCTTTCAGAGCCACAGACCTTCACAGAGGTAAAACGAACGTCTAAATTCAAGTTTTTCAAGCTTTTTTGCTTTTAACGCACAGATAGGTGCGTTAGCAGTCTTGCAGAGTGGAACAATCAAAGAAGGTTTTCCTTGCTTGTCTTATCCGTAACACCCATTTCCAAAGACAGGAATGAAGCTATGAAAAGAACCAGAAACTATTTCTGCTACTATTACTCCATGGAAAAGACAGCCTTCCGGCTTGAAAAAAAACAAAATCATGTGCTTTGTTAAATACTTTATAATAGAATACTTCAAAAATATTTGTTTCTTAACACATTCACAGTTCTATATGAAGAAAGTTGTTTTTTTCTATTTGTTCTAAAAACAATATATATGGACAAAAAGAAGAGGTGGAGGTTTTCTTCTCAAAAATTTTATTTTAAGTTTAATAAAGGAACATTCTACCACCTTTCTTCCTCACCCATTAATTTTCCCATAGTGTGTCATCAGCTGTTTACTGATTTTTTTAACATCTATTTTGCATTGTACAAGACTTCACTGTCGACCTCCTACTGTACACATCTGATAGTCGGCAATTTCCATGCTATGTAGGAGGACGATCTGATATTGGTAGTTAACACAGCAGCAATATTAGCACCTTGCTAGGTTGGCAAAGACTTTTTATATAGTGTTCCTCTGCTAATTTACCACATATTCCAATCAGGAAATAACAGTCTGAAAACTATTCACCTACATTTTACAGTTCATCTCCATACTAAAATACTTGATGATCCTCTAAGGGGGCCTGTCAGGGCATATGCCATCTAAAAATTTTGCAATCTACATAATCAGGCATGGATGGTAGGTAATTTTGCACAAATATTCCAAAACAGAG
The DNA here is from genome assembly GCA_013397975.1 of Machaerirhynchus nigripectus. Classification (NCBI taxonomy): domain Eukaryota; kingdom Metazoa; phylum Chordata; class Aves; order Passeriformes; family Dicruridae; genus Machaerirhynchus; species Machaerirhynchus nigripectus. Next base: position 350,227 of record VZRQ01008168.1, read on the forward strand.
CTGAAATTCTGTCTTTTCTGAACATTACCAAGATATTTGACAGCATTAAAAATTAAAATGCTTTATTTTCTTATAAAATTTGCATCATACTTGAGTTAGTATTAAAGAGGTTCATCCAAATAAGGATTTTAGTTTGTTAATATGCCCCAGAGTCACAGCATGTTCCTATTACTTCAGAAACTATAAAAATTAAAATGTTTTTGGGCATTATCTGACTTTGCTCCTCAACACAGCTACTGTAATTTGTGTGCAGGACACAATGACTAGAGAACTGAGTTTTGTTTTGTTTGTACCTTTCTTGATTTCTTAACCAAACACCTCCAGACAGGAGGCAAATCTGATTACACGATGGAAGAGGTACTGAACAGACACACAGTTAAATAGTAAACATCTGGTTTTATGTTTCATCACCAAGTCTGGCAGTCCTAAAGCTTCTCCTCAGACCTCCAGAGCAGAAGATGTAAACCTAAGATATTATATTTCCTGCCACCATTTAGAGCCTACTGCTCAGGAGGTGAAAGATTTGCCAAAGCTCTTTTTTAACCAAAGCCATTTTTGAGAATAGAAAATTTGTGAACATGGGTCTTCCTTAGGACAATAAGCTTTTAAAACTTTAAATACCCCTAGAGACTTGTTCCTTCTTAGCAGGCCTCATGAGTAGGATTTCACAGCTCACATGAAACCACATAAAACCCTTGATTTTGTTCCACTACTTTCTACCAGGTTTAACAGAACTATAATTTGGGTTAGATGGGCCATATTCAAGTGTCCACAGACACAACATTCCACCAAACCACCTCAGACTAAGGGTGTGGAAACTACCCTGGGTTAGATGATCTTCTCACCATGGCTGCCTGAAAAAGCAAGAACCACACCCAGCAGCAACTGAAAAAGACTGGAACAGTTAAACTTGTGACTATCAAGAACAAATAATCCTCACGAGAAAGAAGTGGCAAGACTCAAATCCTTATTAGTTCATATAAAGCACTCTATAGCCCTTTATTGAAATTTGCTTGAGAATGGCTCATTCAGCCTAAAAAAGTTTGTAGTTACCTTGACATTATCTGAAAATTTAGGGAGCGAACACAGATTTTACTCAGGCTATATCTGGCTCATCTACAAGACTGGACCAAGAGGATCTCTTAAGACACTTAAGTTAAACATTGTGCCAGGTCAAGAAAACTGCACGGGATCTACAATTTGTCTGATTAGCATTTGGCCAACTTGTACCTCATGCCTCACAAAACCCGTCTAAGGCCAGAACTCCAATTAAACCAATACAGCCTTATGGGTATATCATAAGCTATAGGGGCCAGTCAAGTTTACATGGCTTCGAGAAACGAAAATGAAGATACAATGAATCATCTCTTGCTCAGAGCAGCGATGAGGTAACTGGGAGAAAAAAAGGTCATGTAAAATATTTGTATAAATAATGCCACTGCAGAGTTGAAATGGAAGGTGCTATGGATGGAACAGAGAAAGACAGCCTGTGGAGAAGGCTCAGGAGGAAATGCCAACTCATCCTGAGGGGTTCAGTGCACAACCTCAAGCAAACACAGCCATGCAGGTTCCAGACCCAAGTGAGCTCACGTGCAGCCAGCTCAGGTCTCCACACTGGTGGCATAACCACCATAAGTCGTTCTTTCCTTAATTGGATAACTGTGTGGTTCAGTTTCCTAGCAATGTACCTCGTGAGGGCATATTATTATAATTAGAATTGCTGTTGCTAGAAAAATAGTAGCTAAGAAATAAGCAACCCAAGTCAGTAAATGCAAAATAAGTATTCAGTGTTGTGGGTTTCACCTGAAATTTCTTCCTAGTATACACGTCACATTGCATTGTCTATTTCCTTCAATGTATATAATATAGCTACTAATTTTATGCCATATAGCTGTAATATACAGCTGCAAGTAGAACATTAGGTAAAAATGTTATACTTGCTTAAATGTAATATTATAGAAATAAATAAAAATATACTTAAGCTTAAACATAATATAGAAAATATCTTTTCTATAATTCAGCTCCTACTTTTATAACCCATATAATTACTGCTTAGGGATAACACTATCTTTTTAGAAACTTGTTTTCTTCCTTAGCCTTTGCAGTGAATTCTTGGTTACTGGTATATGTATGGGGTTTGTTTTTGAAGGGCAGAGAAGGAGAAAACCCCAAACAAATAAAGAAAGATAAAGAAATAATCACATATCGTTTTCTCTACCTGAATTTCTGCAATTGTGTACAACCTCAAGAGGGTTCTGCTTATAACACAATCTGAACCCTTTCAGTAAGGCTTGATGTTAGTTAAAAAACTACAATAGAATAGAATAGAATAGAATAGAATAGAATAGAATGGAATAGAACGGAATAGAATAGAATAGGAGAACTCTGTGTCCCTAATTAGAAATATTTTTTTAAACTAAAAATGATCTGCCTAGAAAAAACAAATTAACATGGTAAGACACTGGTGCACACAAGCATAAACAAAGCTTTACCCATATTCATTACTCAGGAAAACATGTGTTTTATAAAGAGGTGGATACAGAAGTTTGTAGGATGACTGTATTCCAAGAACTTGAATCTTCAAAAGTTATTGTTTAATGCCTAAGGGCATTGTGCAAGCACTGAGCATTTTCAGGATCCATTCTTTCTCATAGAGAAACTTAACTCACCTGGTAATCTTTACAAGGCACAAACAACGCAGAACTGCATTTTCCAGATTCTCACCTGTTTTTCACAGGTAGTTCGTCTTTTTCCCTGACTGAAATTTTATGGTTTATTTTTTCCTTTCTTAAAATCATTCTCAGTTATCTGACATTCCTTACTGATACCTAGCAACAAGATATACATTATATTTGAACTTTGAAATCTCTTCCTACTGTTAGTCTTTTTACTGTCCCTAAACAAAACTTGTTAAAAACTGCAAATAAATAAAGCACACCATCAATAATGACATTGCCCTATTCCATACCCAGTATAACGTCTGTTATGGTATGGACCAAAAATTGCATGAAGAACCAAAAAACTTCACAATGTGAGTATATGTGGATGTTTCTTGCTTATTAAGCTTTACCATATGGAACATTTTTTTGTGTGTGCTGAACAATCAGTATCAATTATGAGCAGCAGTTATGGCATGTACCGTTTATGTGAAGTTTAGGAAACCCTTACAACATTCAGCTGAAGAAATTTGTTATGTTCAGCTATTTTATGTACAATATATTTACTATTACAAATGCTTTAGAGTAAATACGGCTTAACATTTTTATCACCTTTACTGCAAATGTCTGATCCTATCACAGTGTCTCAAAACTAAGGGCATCTGATGAAAAGCCCTGGTGTACTGTTTCATGTTCCTGTGGGCACTGCTGCGTTTCCCATTGCTGGGTAAGAGGTGTCAGGAGGCCCATCTGAGCTCTGAGACCTTCTACGCTTCTCCTGAGGTGTGACGGTGAGAGTGCAACACAGGACTGTGATGTGGCTCTCCCAAAACCCACACCATTCTTCAACTGCAGACACAGAAAGAAGGCAAAGAGGAGTTTTAGCCTCGCTCACACCTAGAGGCATTCTTCTCTTAGCAACACTTACGAAGACCTAATTCAGCCTAACAGAAATCTTATCTATCCCCTCTACTCCCGCCCATTATTCCTGAGTCAGCAAATGCCCTTAACCCACACTGTTCTGAACTGAGATTTCAGAGATGGACAAATGAAACAGTCTGGGGAGTCCTGCATTGTACTAAAAAGCTACACGTGTGGAGATGCATGAGGATTGCTTCCTTTTTATGCAGAATTTAGCACAGGTCTGAACCATCTGCTAGAAAATGTACCCAAAGCAACCGAGTAACAACCATGTGGATTTACAACATTTGTAATTCCCAAAGCGTCACTATCCAATTCAGTCTAGATGGCACAGTTTACCATAAACCCTTCTATAAATCACCAGGATCAGCATTTCTAGGTGGATATTTCTGGGGTTCCATCAATTACTTCTCTGTGATTCTCAGCAGGTAACTGAACAGATCTCTAGTCAATAGCCTTATATGCATTATCCAGAGTGCTGTATGCAGCAATGGCACAGCTGTACAGCTGTTAAAATTTTTATGGAGGTCTACAAATGAAGTACGGAGGGGGAAAAAAAAGCACTCACTTAACAGTGCTTTATCCAAATTTAAAGCTATCTTTTTTGTCAACACAATGAAAGTACAAATAAGGAGCTCTAACCTCCACTCTGTCTCCAAGAGCGATTTTGAAATTAAAGAGTGCATGAGGTGGAAAGCCATTTCTGGGGGAAATATCCATTAAAAGGAAAGTACTAGTGAAAATACCCCTCTGCCTGCAATTTTACACAAGAGATGTTTGTTACCACTATCTGCATCCAAGACTAGGCAGTTTTGAAACCCTCTAAAGATCAGGGCCTGAGACTTCTCTCAGTAGCAGAGATGGTAATTACTCTGTCAATAGCAAAGCTGTGGCAGAGAAGACAAGGCCTCAAGATCCGGAATTCTGTCTTCAGTCTATTAGTCAGCTCAGCACTAACCCATAAAGCCATGAAAAAGCCAGGAGAGGACCACACAGTATGGATTTTTCTGGGTTTTTTTTTTTTTCTTTCCTTAACCTCATGGTTAAAATGAAAACACTAACTGATGAATGAATCAAGCACAATAAAATAAAATCAAAGTAAATCAGAACAAAAGCATGAAAAATACGTGATGACTAAGACCAACAACCACATCACAGACCGATTTTACATGAGTTACTACGGTGAAAGTCAGGTGGTGTAATTAGTTTCTACATCATTACTGCTATGTGTTTTGGAACCACACTTAACTACAGGTAATATTAAAGCTAAGGAATTGCTTCTTTTACGAGGAGAGAAACATTTGCAGTTCTACAAACCACAGACTAGACATGAGGGAAAACATACTAACATCTGAATTTAATCATATATTCCTTCCATCTCAACAGCTGGACTTCAGAAAAGTTCAGTACCAAGGCAGCAGTATCAGTCCAAGATGTGGAAAATACTCTTGTGGTTAAAATATACTTAGATGAAATATTTCAGGGAGTTTTGTAGTTGAAACTGCCATTTTCATATGCCAAGCTTCCCTGACATTAAAGTCAGTTCATAAAGAAAATGAAAACTCTTTTTCCATCTGCTTTGCTCTACCCATTTTTTTTTTATTTGCCACTTGCATGCATGGAAAAGAAAGATGATTTTGCAACATGAAATATTATGACTAGCAGATTGTTGAAAGGATCATTACGTATTTCCTTCTTTTTCTTTCCTTTTGCTAATAACACTTTTCCAAGCAATAGCTATATTCTGTATAACTGTATCTTGACAGCAGATCTCTACACAAGTCAACATTTAAGACATAATCCATGACATTTAAGATCTGCAAGTGCTGTTCCTACCTGATGATGATCCTGCTACTTATTATAGCACACTCTGGTTCTATAAAAAGTGGCTGAATAAATTGGCTTTTTCCAAGAAAGGATAAGGTATCACTTCTGTATTTCCTAAAGATCTTTCAATCCATGACATAAAAAAAATTTCACTATGTATCCGCATGGTAATAGGATTTATATAGGCTGTAAATCTCTTTTCATCCCCTTTTAAAATACTGATTTCATGATTCTTTCTTAGAAGAGTAGGCACCAAAAATAGCTTTCTCTGAATATCTCCGAGTTCTCTCAAAATTTGACTTTCAAAAGCAAAGCAGTGAGACTGAATGAAACTGGTCTGTGAAAAAGCAGAAGGCTTCCAAGCAAATATCTTGGCTTGTGTCTATCTAATGGGAAAAAATCAATGGCTAAATCTACTTGGACGTTTGGTTATCCGCCTGATAATTTTCAGCTCTACATTTCTAGAGAAACCATGAAACTGGAGAAAAAATTATGGGAAAGCATATGTGCTGGGGCTGCAATCCAACCCTTTGGGAAGCCAATACTCCTCCTCAAGTTTTTCTGCAAAAATACTAGTTGAAACAAGGCCAAAAACTATTTCCTGAATCTTCTCATTTCTGGGGACTTTCCTCAACAATTTAACACTCTCCTATTCCAAAACACTAAAGCCGTGCCACCTTCTGACTAATGTCCGAGTTCCTAGGCTAACTCCTTTTCTGAATGTGCTCTGAATTCCAGAATGATGCTGTTGGCAGTGGACCCTCCTCGTACACAGGGTCACAAAGGAAAGGTTTGTGTCAGCTAGAATATTGCTAACTGGATCCCAGCTACTCCTTTGCATCCAGGAATGGCTTCATGCTGAAGTTAGCACTTTTTGAGCAGGTTCAGTATCTCTGTGGGGAAAAAATCATTAACTCTGAATAATCCAAAAGATGATGTATCTCTAGAAATCTGTGCAGAAATGCGGCTTTCATTTTTCTAAATCTAATTTCTGAAAGAGCAGCTCTGTCTCTTTTGGTGTTTATCTCAATCCCCGAAGGAGTCAGTGTTCCACTGAAGATGAGATTGCTTTAGTCTAGATTTACTGCAAATCAATGAATGCTGAGTTCACAATTCACTCTGGTTGTATTCTGAATTACTTTTCTCCTGGATGATGGCTTGATAAAAGTGTAATCCAACTAAAGAAAAAAGTTCATCACCACAAGTTTCAAAAATGCTTTACTAATTCCTAGGATCATAGAGAAACCAAATGGCACATATGCACCAACAATAGATGTCCTTTCAATGCTGAAACTTTTAAGTTTAAAAAAAATCCTCCCTGGTTTGAAAAAATATCAAAGAAACTGTCAAGAGTTTCTTGGATCAAATTCAGCTCTGAAGTAGCTCTTTATTTTACAAGGAAGATTAACCAGATGATGCAGGACATTCACATTTCTTTGATTCCTCTGACATTATTCCCTTTGGGATTTCTCTGATCTGTTTCACAGGCCAGTTCTGCTTGAAGCACCTGAAGAGTGCCTATGCCAAATATAATTCCTCCACAGGACAGAAAAAAGCTTCTTCTCCCTTATTGACAATCCCTTTGGAGACTTCAGCAGACCCTGGCTGGCCAAAGACAATAGGTCACAACTGAAACAGCCACTTAGCCAAAGTTTCAGAGAAGTTTCTAGCCCCAAAAGCGGAACTAAGAAGAAACAGAAAGGATCAGAGCACGATCTATAAAATTCTAGCTCAGCTGTCAGGTGTCCAATGCTGGGAGCATTTCTGTGGTCACTGCTATGGCCAAACCTCTTCTATCCTGTGACAATTCACATCTTTTTCTAAAAGCATTGCAAAAGGGAAAAAATAATTAATCATTTTACAAACAAAGCATTACAATCTCTTATTTTAAGTAATGCATCAACAGCCTGTATTTTTTAAGAGTTCTTTTGATCATTTCTAGTACTTTGAAAAATTTTAAATCCCATATGTATTCGCCCCGATTTTTTTTTTGTTCAAAACTATATAAAGTTGGGGAAAATAAAAGAAAAAAAAAGAAGATACTGTCCATTAGATCACAATGCCTTAGGTGTTTTCTTTCTAGCATTTCCATTTTTGGTGGACAGGATACTAACAGTAAAGCAATCTACAGCCTGCATCCTAAAACAAGGATTTATATATTTTCGTATTTTCACTTCATTCAGTCTTAACACACCAAACAGAGTAAAATGGAATAGCATAGACTTTACCACGTTTTTTCAGGTGTGCATATTTACTTCAGTGGGACTTAAGTGTAATATGATTCTAAATGCCATGCATTTAATGAAGGGGTTGGATAAACCAGAACCAAAATATGTAGCAGAGGAAGCAAAGAGTTAAGATTCTAGACAAAAGAAGCTGTCACAAGAAGAAACTAAGTGAAATGAAGTGAAAAAGCAGATAGCACAGATAAGAATAATCTGTACTTTGAACAAACGCCCTATAGGCAAAGCCAATGATGGTTCATTTTAAAAAAAGGAAAAGAAAAAAAAGAAAAAAGTGGACATATAGGTAATCTATATGTCCTATACTGATTTACCTACAGCAATGTATTACATATACTTTTGGGATTATAATTCAGTCTTTTTCACACTGTTGACTGGAATTAGAAAATGGCTATCTGCAAGAAGGGTCCGACTACAGGCCTCTCAGCCTCACCTTGGCAGATCAGATCACCCAGAGGGCCATCACACCCACAGGACAACTAGAGAATTGGGCCCAGCCAGCATGGGTTTAGAAAAGGCAGGTCCTGCTTGACCAGCCTGTTTGCTTTTATGACAAAAGTGACACACTTATGGATGTTGTCTACCTAGATTTCAGTAAAGCGTTCTATACCATCTCCCACAGCATTCTCCTGGGCAAAATGGCTGCTTATGGTATAGACAGGTGCACTCCTTACTTGGTGAATAACAGGTTAGATGGCCAGGCCCAGAGTGTGATGGTAAATGGCAGTAAATCCAGCTGGCATCTGGTCACAAGCGAGGGTCCCCAGGGCTCTGTATTGGGCCTGGTCCTGTTTAATATCTTTATCAGTGATCTCGATGAGGGGATCAAGTACACCCTAAGCAAGTTCACTGATGACACCACATTAGGTGAGAGCGTCAATCCGCTGGAGGGTAGGAAGGCTCTGCAGAGGACAGGCTGGATTAATGGGCCAAGGCCAACGACATGAGGTTCAACAAGGCCAAGTTCCAGGTCCTGCACTTGGGTCACAACAACCCCAGGCAGTGCTACAGTCTGGGGGCAGAGTGGCTGGAAAGCTGCTCATCAGAAAAGGACCTCGGGGTGCTGGCTGACAGCAGCTGAACATGAGCCACTGTGTGCCCAGGTGGCCAAGAAGGCCACTGGCATCCTGGCCTGTATCAGAAATAGTGTGGCCAGGAAGACCAGGGCAGGATTGTCCCCCTGAACTTGGCACTGGTGAGGCAGCACCTTGAGCCCTGTGTTCAGTTTCGAGCCCCTCCTACAAGAAGGACATCGAGGTGCTGGAGTGTGTCCAGAGAAGGGCAACAGAGCTGGTGAAAGGTCTGGAGCACAAAGCTTATGAGGAACAGCTGAGGAGCTGAAGGTGTTTAGTGTGGAGAAAAAGGAGGCTCAGGGGTGACCTTATTGCTCTCTACAACTACCTGAATGGAGGGTGTAGTGAGGTGGAGATTGCTCTCTTCTGCCATGTCTCAAGTGAAAAGATGAGAGGAAATGGCCTGAAGTTGTTCAGGTTAGATATTAGACAAAAAATTTTCACTGCAAGAGTGATTGGGCATTGGAATATGCTGCTCAGGGAGGTGGTGGAATCACCATCTCTGGAAGTGTTCAAGAAGTATGTGGATGTGGCACTTGTGGTTATGGTTTAGGGGCGATTATGTGGTGCTAGGTGGATGACTGCACAGGATGTTCTTTTTCAACCTTTATGATTCTGTTATTATGTGAAATCTGATGAAAAAAGACCCTCCAGAAAACCTCTCCTCTTCCATCAAGGATTAGTAAAAATATAAAGCAAACTTACCTAATTCTTCTGACAAAATGAGAAAATTATTTTTACTTTCTTCTAGAACATGAAACTCTGCAGGTAACGCTATACTGCCGTCAGCTTATTCTTAAAGCTGCACAATTCCTTTGAACCTCTCACAGCGTTTCAAATCAGTTGCGTAAAATCCATGGCAGTTGACTTCAGAATTTGGTCTTTTTATCTGGTATGAAAATTCCCTTGTTTATATTAGATGTTTGGGCAACTTCTAACCCCACTGACAGAACAAATAGTATCATCCTTGAAAAAGCTATTGAAAGCGAGCAGAGTCTGTGTGTTATACTTAGCAATGGACCATCTAAAAATTAATGGATACAGTTTGGAAGATTAAGGAGACATTTGTCTTCTCTTTTTAGAATAAGAACACATTCTGCTCAGATTCAGGAAGTAGAAGCACCATCTTGCATTGTATCACAAAACTTAATCAACATAGTCCTAAAAGTCAGGCTTTACAAGAAGATCTTATTTTAGGAAAATAACTGTTTTTAGTTCTTCATCAGTAGATATTAGGACTATCACTGCTCAATAGCCCAGGCAGGTCTTTACATATTTTATAGGAGCAACTGATCTTACCTTCATCCTAGAATGCCTTATCTTTATCCCTAAAGAGACTTGTGGGTGCTAACAAAGATGCAGTAGGCTAGTCTCCCTAGAAGCATTTCATCATCAGTGGAAACGGAATAAAATTTAAAAGATGAATTTAAAATAGGAAATAAATGAAGAAGTCCTTTAAAAGATAAGCAAGAACACTTTGTTTGGATCCTGCTTTCAATCAAACTTTCACAATATCTGTCCTTCCACGCTGACTACAAAAGTTACCAAAGACACACACTGAGTAGCACAACCATCATTACTGATAGCCTACGTAAAAGCTGGAGGAAACTCTTCATTGGGAACTCATACTTCTGCTGAATCTTAGCAAATAAGTTATGGGAGTACTGTTCATTGTTTCCATAGGCACTAAGCTGTCTAAGGAACCAAAGCATTTCCTTAGATTACTCATAGAAATTCCAGGGCAAAATCAACAGAAAGTTTGTTATGAAAATATTGACAAAACCTTTTCAAATTTGATCACAGGAAGCAAAATTAGTCTAGTCTTACTGGCTGATATTTACTTTTGCCAAAATAAAATGACCTGAAAAAACAGCATGATGCCAATACAATTATACGGCATAATCAGATTGCTTATTAGTACCTTAAAAACAAACATTTCTTTGTTTTCATGATTACTCCTAATAAATACCATAGACTTGCTTTAGAATTTTTTTTTCAGCAATAGATCATTATTAGTTAAAAACAAAATCTAGTGTTATTTCAATTACTGCTTTATCAACCGTGCTTTTCAGGATTACGCCTACATAACCTATTTTGTTACATGGCTCACACATGAAATGCTACCCGAAATCCGGGGTTGAACAAACTGAATAAAATAGGAAAACTAATGAGAACTAGGAACAATATAAACAAAATAAAATGCGGGCAATCAGCAAAAAATGGAGCTCCAGGTTGGACTGGATTAATGAGCTTCAGCCAAACAAAAGCTTTTGCAAAAGGAAAGGACTCAAGGACTCCTGAACTTCAGCTAGAATGCTTCTGTCTGAAATAAGCTTACTCCTTTCCCCTCTTCCCTCCTCAAAAGGAGTCAGATTTCACCTTCACTTCTGCTTACCCACCCATCCCAAAAAGCTGCTCTTCCTGCCCTGTTTCTCTGTATGAAGAGATAGGATGCATTTGTAATGAGTGCCAGTTTTTACAAGTTTTGAGCTGTGAACAGCTAAAGGCTTATTGACCCATGACAGCTTCTGCATGTTCCTGCAGATTGTCTCATTCTAGAGCAATCTTGAGTTGCTGCACTTTTCAGCCTCTGTTTTTCACTGGAAAAAGTGATTCCATTTGTAATGTCAACATCTAATATCACTGCAACACTGCTGAAGACTTTTTCCCTCCCTTCCAAACAGCAAACCCAGTAATTTTTGTAATCGTGGAAACTTAAAATTGGAAACAGGCAATTTTATTTTTCTTTTACATCATGTGTCCTGTGCTTCTATTATAGCAATACAAAATCATGATTTGAATTCCTGGACAATTTTGTACCACCCAAGACAAATTACATCACTGTCAGTTTCTTTTAAAAGAGTATCTGAGTAGGAGATACTCTTTAATACTGAAAAATAAAATCAGATATTCACTACTACTACTTTAAACTATATTCAATGTATTTTTTTTCAGCCATTGCATGTTAAAGTAAAGCAACTAAATAACCTTATATTTGATGTTTTGCATGAGAGATAGCATAAGCAAGTATATGCCTAGAGATACCAGCGCACACAGTTGTCACACGCATTTTATCATCAGTCCGTTACCAACTGTTTGTGCAACTTTGCCAAATATTATCAATTTATTCTGAAATGGCTGCTCTTCCTCTTTCATCATGATGGAAACTTTTAGCAAACATAGTTCAGCTTTTGCTGAGAATGAGTTTAAAATTAGCTTATCCATTGTTACACGTCTTTCCATCATTGTTTAATAGCTCCACCATCCCTTCAGGGCAAGAAATAATCTTGTGGGGAAAAAAAGGGGAAAAAAAAGGGGGAAGAAAAAGAAACTGGTTACTTGTGCTTATAAAAATAAACCTAGATGTATGACTTGTAAATCTGAAAAATAAGTAAGTCATTATTTATACACAATCTAAGAACTTCATAAAGATTTGCTCCCATCAGTTCCTCAGATGTACTAGATACACTCATTTTTGATCAAAGTAATAAGGTACCTGCTATGAAGAAATAATTAAATGTTTAGGTAGATCTGGGATTTATTCATGTTCACAGAATTCTCTGAAGGTTACCTTTTTCTTCTTCATTCTTCCTGAAGACATTGAAAAGGCAGAACACTCTGTTGCCCTGCCATTTCAGCATTTCAACTTGTCAAATCAACCGCTATTAGATTAAAATTGTTACAGAAGACATTGAGGGCCATGACACTTAAAACTTCTCAGTAACAGAAGATGGCTCAAAACATTTTAAAGAAAAAACCTCTTATGTGATCCACTGCAGAACTGTGCATCTGTAAATCTCCAAATACAGAATAAAGCACTAGGATGTTATCTAATTGCAAATCATATCGTTTTACAATAATGCATAGATCAGTTTGTGAAGATTAAAACCTGTTGTATGGATGAAAAGAAGACATACAAACTGGTCTCAGCAGCTTGCAGTAACATCCAGGAAGCAACTACTGCAGAGCATGAAAATGAATGCAGAAAAAGTACTTTTCTGACTTTAAGATTTTAACACTGACTGCTTTCGTAAGCAATGATCTGTAAGTGAAAAGATGAACAGTAAAGTGGTAGTACACATAGCAGTAAACAAACACTTTGAATTTTAGTAGGTAGTCTCTGAAAATTATCGTTATGAAAATAACCTATTTTCACGTCACTTGTTTTAGGAACTCAGTACCATATTGTACACTAACAGCTTAGCAGAGATTTTGTCACTGTAACACTGTAACACAGAAAAAAAAAATTTGTTTTGGAAGATTCATGTCAAATGAATTCATGACAAAGATTCATGAACAAACTATTCTGTGATGTTATCAAAGCAGTAATAGTTCATTGTTTTAACAGACTCATAGGTAAGATAAAAGTAATTTTTACTCAGTCAAGAGTCCAAATTTCTTGCATTTGTAGAACCATATTTTGAGATGGATGGCATATACACTTTGTTTAAAGAATGAACAGATCGTATATTAAGGGCTTAGAATTAAAAGCCAAACACGGTTAGAAGGGAAAAAAGGGTTTTACCCTGGTATTTATTTAAGGATCCT